>JAODAL010031178.1:0-48812 GCA_025379985.1 Phyllomedusa bahiana | reverse complement strand
AAAAATTTCGGGGTGGCACAAAAAGGAGTAGACCACAGAGTGGCACAATGACAGAGTGTGGAGGTGTCGGCAGTAGCAGCAGCAGCAAGAGGTCACAAATTGGCACAATGACACAGTGAGGAGGTGACAGCATCAACAACAGCAGCAGCACGAGGTCAGAGAGTGGCACGATGACACAGTGTGGAGGTGGCGGCAGCAGCAGCATGAGGTCATAGAGTGGTACAATGACACAGTGTGGAGGTGACGGCAGCAACAGCAGCAGCATGAGGTCACAGATTGGCATAATGACACAGTGTGGAGGTGACGGCATAAATAGTATCAGCATGAGGTCAGAGAGTGGCACAATGACAGAATGTGAAGGTGGCACAAACAGGAGTAGGCCACAGAGTGGCACAATGACACAGTGTGGAGGTCACGGCAGCAGCAGCAGCATGAGGTCATAGAGTGGCACAATGATAGAGTGTGGATTTGGCACAAACAGGAGTAGGCCACAGTGTGGCACAATGACAGAGTGTGGAGGTGGGTGGCAATACCAGTCCCTGGTAAAGATGGTGGTAGGCAGATGGAGAAACTGGTAGCAGATGTGTGGCATCTGGTGGGCGGTGGCATTAGAATAGTGGCTGAGGCAGGTAGTTTGAATCCAGACTCATTTCTCAAAGTTTTGGTGAGGCGTTATGGCTGATGAAATCTGATGCCTAAGGCATTGGTGTGTGGAAATCCTGGCCGATTCACGCCTGATTCATCTTGACAAAAGTCAGTCGCTCCACATTTCCAGGGACAAGCGGGTTCTCCTTGGGGTAACGATGGCCCCCGACGCACTGAACACCCGCTCTGATGCCACACTACTGGCCGGGCAGGACAGCTTCTCCACTGCAAACTCGGCAAGTTGCGGCCACACATCCAGTTTGGCTGCCAAGTAGTCCAGCGGATCTTCTAACTGGGGTGGCAGAGTGCTGTCCAAGTAGGCCACCACCTGTTGGTTCAGGGTCTGCTCCAGGTCCTGCTGCTGCTGCTAGTGAGTGCCCTACTCACTTGTCAGGTGAAGGAAGCTGCTCATCAGCGACTCCAGACTTAGGTTGCTGCTGATGAAGCTGGTACTGCTCATACCCCCCACCTTCCCCCAGCAGCCGTGGCAGTAGTACGTGAGTGCTGAAGAACCCCCCAGTCAGACCTATCAGAAGATGGACCATGCTGCACATAGGCAGCGGCCAACTGACTACAATGGATTTCTCTATAGTATTTGAGCTTGTCCTCCCTCTCAGCAGATGGAAAAAAGGCTCCCATTTTGTACCACTAGCGAGAGTCCAAGAGGGTGGAGAGCCAGAAGTCATCCCTCTGCAGGATGGTGACTATTCGGCTGTCACTAGCCAGGCAAATCAGCATGCTGCGAGCCATGTGCGCAAGTGACTCTGAGGGACTCCCTGCCTCCATCTCCACTGTAAACTGCCACGGTGCTTGCGGATCATCTGCCTCGTCTTCCTCATCTCCATCTACCTCCTCCAGCTGCTCCTGCTCCCCCTCTCCTGTCACCTGGGTAGAAAAAAACCACTAATTTCACTAGACACTGCTTGTGCTCTAATGTCCTCCTCCTCCAGTTCAGTCCCCCCCCCCCGGACTCATGTGTCTGCGAGATGTAGTCGCCACGTCTCCAGTCCTCTGCCCAGACAGATTTTTCAGCATCTATTCAAGGACAATAAGGAATGACGTTATTCATTCCGCAGTCCTGGCGACTGACAAATAACGTCACCTCCTCAAACAGCTCAGCAAACGGCAGGTATCACGCATGAGCTGCCACTGGCTGACATCAAAGTTACACAGGGGAGAACTCCTGTCCGCCTGGATCATCAAAAAATCATTAATGGTCTTTCTCTATTCATACAGTCGGTCTTACATGTGCAGGCTGGAATTGCAACGGGTGGAAACATTGCATATCAGCGTGTTTTGGGGATGCCGTTCTGCCGCTGCAACTCGAGGAGGGTGTGCCTGGCTTTGTAGGAATGGATGAAGTGCATGCACAGTTTCCTCGTCATTTTCAGAATGTTCTGAAGATCGGTGGAAGACTTCAGGAACCTTTTCACAACCAGATTAAACACGTGCGCCATGCAGGGCACATGGACCATCCCTCCTCGGTGCAGTGCGGACACCAGGTTCCTCCCATTGTCTGTTACCATGGTTTCGATTTGCAGTTGGCGCGGAGAAAGCCACAAATCGATTTCTTGCTGCATGACGCAAAGCAGTTCCTCCCCTGTGTGACCTCGATCGCTGAGGCAAGCCCGGTGTAGAACTGCGTGACACCGCTGTGCCCTACACATGTGGTATGATGGAGCAGTACTTGTGGAGGCTGAGATGGTGGTGGTGGAGGAGGAGGCGGACATTGGCGCAGGAACAGCAGTTTGACAACGTGGAGGAGAAAGTGGCGTCTCCTGTCGTAGTTGTTGGTGTGGCTGGGCAGGAAGCACATTCACCAAGTTGTCCATAAAGGACATGTACTGGCCCTGACCGTAGTTACAGCTTCACAAGTCCGCGCTACTGTGCAACTTGGAAGAAACCGATAGGCTCAAGGATTGGCCCACCTTCTGTTCTACATATTTGTAAAGGGCTGGTACAGCCTTTTTGGGAAAGAAATTACAGCTTGGGAATCTCCACCTCGGCTCGGCACAAGCCATTAGTTCTCTTAAGCAGAGTCCACCACTTGGAAAGGGAGGGACTGCAGTACCAACAACTTGGACAGGAGCACGGTCAGCTTCTGCACCTAAGGGTGGTTGGATGTATACTGCCGTCTCTTGGCAATCACCTCGGTGAACAACTGCTGATGCCTTGAGTGGCGAGGAGCAGGAGCATCTGGACCGGTAGATGATGGGAAAGACAAACAGCTCCCTTCTGCAGAGGTGGTGGAGCCTTTACTGGCTGAAATGGCATGCCACTGGGTTCTGCTGCTGTTGCTGCGGCAGGATGGACCACCACATCTGAGCCACGTTTCTCCCAGGCCACTGGAGGGGCGCTGCATGTGTTGACACAGGGCCATGTTGCCAATATTAGCTCCCTTGCCACGCTTCCCTTTCTGGCCACAGATTCTACATATAACCATGTTCAGCTCTTACGGTGTCTTAGCAAAAAACTGAAACACCGCCGAGTAACGCTCCGCACTGAGTGACTACTACCACCGTTGCCTCGGTGAGCCCCTGTGCCGCTACATCCTTGGACCTGCGAAGAGGATCATCCACCCCGTGGCCATTTGGCTCCCCACCTCGCACTGCTGCTACCCTGCTGACTCACATCCACACTACTGACCTGCTGGCTGCGCCGGTGCCTGACGCGCAAGCTGACACCCTCTTCTCCTGACGATGATGAAGCTCTTGCTTCACCCAGCTCCCAATTGCGATCAGCTACATCATCATCAATTATTGTTGGATCTTCATTGCTGTCCTCCTCAACAGTCCTTTGTATGAAGAGGCTGACCCCCACAGATGACTCCGCGTCGGCCACTCTCCACATCCATACTTTGCCTCCTACTGCAAGAAGCAGGGGATGTCGGCCCCACGTCTTCGCTGCCAAGCAGCTGCTGACTGTCCTCAAATTGTTCATTCTCGCTGTATACTGGTGCTGAGCCCAGACCACATAGTAGATCTCTGGCTGAGGGAACCGGATGGGACAGAGGCGGATTGAGGACAGGTGAGGGCTGCTGACCTGCTCCCGGGCCATGCCAACTAAGGGTTGTGTGTGACGTCCCCCCGACTCTTGGCTGGGGTTGTCAGATGACATCTGGGAGGAAGTGGATGACCTAGTCAGCCAATCAAGAACCCTTTGGTTGCTGGTCAACACACGGCCACTAGATGACAGCGGCAGTTCTGGCCTCACTGAGTCACCCCTGCTGCGACGTCCCCTTACTGTGCCTGCTCCAGGAATGTTTGTGCCACTGCCACTCGCATGTGAAGAGCCTGCCACCTCTCTGCCTGACATACTGTTTGTTCAAAAATGTACAGATTCTGTTTAATGAAGATATCTGTATATGATAAATACACACCCTGTATTTGACTCCAAGTGAACCCACTAACAAGCTTGGCTAACCCTTGGATATAAATTGTGCTCCAGAAATCATCAGGAAAAATTTATTCGTATGTGGCGTTTAAAAACACTGTATATTTTACTGAATATAAAAGCACAAACACACTTAATTAACCCTTGAATTTAAATTGCGCTCCAGAAATCCCCAGGAAAAATGTTCTCGTATATGGCATTTAAAAACACCGTGTATTTTACTGAATATAAAAGCACAAACATGCTTAATTAACCCTTGGATATAAATTCCGCTCCAGTAATGACCAGGAAAAATTTACTTGTATGTGGCATTTAAAAACACCGTGTATTTTACTGAATATAAAAGCACAAACAAGCTTAATTAACCCTTGGATATAAATTGCGCTCCAGAAATGACCAGGAAAAATGTACTCATATGTGGCATTTAAAAACACCGTGTATTTTGCTGAATATAAAAGCACAAACATGCTTAAATAACCCTTGGATATAAATTGCGCTCCAAAAATGACCAGAAAAAATTTACTTTTATGTGGCGTTTAAAAACATCATGTATTTTACTGAATATAAAAGCACAAACACGCTTAATTAACCCTTGGATACAAATTGCGCTACACAAATGATCAGGAAAAATTTACTTGTTTGTGGCGTTTAAAAACATTGTGTATTTTACTGAATATAAAAGCACAAAAACATTATGGGCGACTTTAACTATTATGGGCGACTTTAACTATCCAGACATCAGTTGGGAATCTGAAGCTTGTAGCTCTCATAAAGGAAACAGGTTTTTGTCAATAACTAATGATAATTTCCTTTGCCAAATGGTGCAGGCACCGACGAGCGGAAAAGCCCTTCTAGACCTTATATTAACTAGTAGACCTGACAGAGTAACAAAGGTTCAGGTTGAGGGGCACCTAGGAAATAGTGACCATAATATAATACATTTCCGTTTATCCTTCAATAGAGTTTTTTGTCAAGGAGCCACAAAAACACTGAATTTTGGGAAGTCTAATTTTATTCCGCTTAGGGAGGCCCTAAAAACCGGTATTGACTGGGGACAATGTGTTTAAATATGGCAAAAACTAAATAAATGGGTTATTTTTAAAAACATCCTAGGCTACCACTGTGAGAGGTACATACCTTAGGGTAATAAAAAAATTAGAGACAGGAAAAACCCAATGTGGATCAACAGGGATGAAAAAGAGGCAATAAAAAAAAAAAAGAAAGGGTTTCACCTACTAAAACAGGAGGCAGTGAAGAGGCACTAAGAATGCTATAGGGAAAAAATAAAGTGTGTAAAATAAGAAAAAAGGAAGCAAACTGGAGAAGGAAAGACATATTGCTATAGAAAGTAAAACTAACCCAAAAATAATTTTTTAACATAAAAAATAGTAAAAAGATTAAAACGCAAAATGTTGGCCCTTTGAAAAATACTGAGGGAGAGACAGTAGAGGGCGATGAGAAAAAAGCAAACATATTAAACACTTTTTTCTCCACTGTATTTACCGAGGAGGATGACCTTCCTGTTGAACAGAGAGATGTGGAAAACCCTCCAACTTAAAAGTTTCTTGTCTAAACCCAGGAAGAAGTGCAGCTCCGTCTTGGGAAGATTAAAATAGACAAATCCCAGGTCCAGATGGCATACACCCCCCTGTCCTAAGAGATTTAAAAGTGATGTCATAGATAGGCCCCTATTCTTAATAATTCATGACTGTCTAATAACGGGATGTCCCAAAGGATTGGCGCATAGCAAATGTGGTGCCAATATTAAAAAGGGGTCAAAAAAGTGAATCCAGGAAACTATAAGGCCAGTAAGTTTAAACCCTCTGTTGTAGTAAAATGTTTGAAGGTTTTCTCAGAGATGCTATCCTGGAGAAATCTCACGAAAATAAATGTATAACGCCGTTTTCCAGCATGGGATCATGACGGATCGGTCCTGTCCGACAAATCTCCTCAGCTTCGATGAGGAAGTCAGTACTAGACGGGATCGGGGTGAGGCACTGGATGGCCAATATCAAGATTTTTCTAACACATTTGATCCGGTGCCACCTAAAAGGTTGGAAAAATAAAATGAAAATGCTTGGACTGGGGGAAAATGTGTGCAAGTGGGTAAGTAACTGGCTCACTGATAGAAAACAAAGGGTAGTAATAGAAAAATACTCAGACTGGATCGCTGTTACTAGTGGGGGTACCACAAGGGTCAGTATTGGGCCCTATCCTCTTTAACATTTTCCATTAATGATCTTACACGGGGAATACACAGTAAGAATATCGATCTTTGCAGACGAAACAAAACTCTGTTAAAATAATCAACACAATAGAGGATAATATGTTATTTTCAAAGGGATCTGGAAAGTTTTGGAAGCCGGAAAGGGGAAATTTGGCAGATGAGGTTTTTAAAACTGATAAATGCAAGGTTATGCACATGGGGAAGAGAAATCCATTACTGATTATGTTAAAAAGGAAAAACACTGGGTAAAAGTGACATGGAGATGGACTTGGGAATCCTGGTGGACAGTAAACTTAAATTGTAGCAGCCAGTGTCAGGCAGCAGCAGCCAAAGCAAATAGGATCATGGGGTGCATTAAAAGGGGCATAGATGCACATGATGAGAACATTATTCTCCCATTATACAAGTCACTGGTTAGACCACACATGGAATATTTGTACAGTTTTGGGCACCAGTGCACAGGAAAACATTTTAAGCTTGAACAGGTACAAGGCGGGCAAACAAAAATAAAAAGAAAATGGTTGGAAATACAGTAACACAGAAAGATTGGCAAGATTAGGGTTATTTAGTTTAGAGAAAAGAAGGCTTTGGGTGGGACATAATAAATATGTTTAAATACATCAAAGGTCAGTATAGAGATCTCTCCAAGATTTATTTATACACAGGACTGTATCTAGAACAAGGGGCATCTCTACCTCTTTAGGAACGAAAGTTTCTACATAAACATAGAAAGGGGTTCTTTACTGTAAGAGCAGTGAATATGGAATTCTCTGCCAGAGGGACTTGTCATGGTGAATTCAATAACCGAGTTCAAAAAGGGTTTGGATGCATTTTTTGGAGCGTAATAATATAACAAGTTACAGTTACTAGTGTTCATGAGAGGGGTCATTTTATCCAGGATTTTTCTGATTGCCCAGATTGGGAGTCAGGAAGGAATTTTTCCCTAAAAAGAGGACAATTGGCTTCTTCCTATTGGGGTTTTTTTGCCTTCCTCTGGATCAACACCTTAGCCCCAACAGGCTGAACTAGATGGACGACTTGTCTTTTTTTTAGCCTTACAAACTATGAAACTATGAAACTATGAAACACACTTAATTAACCCTTGGATATAAAATGCGCTCCAGAAATCCCCAGGAAAAATTTACTCGTATGTGACGTTTAAAAACATTGTGTATTTTACTGAATATAAAAGCACAAACAGTCTTTATTAACCCTTGGATATAAAATGCGCTCTACAAATGACCAGGAAAAATTTAGTCTTGTAAAACCACTAACAGGCTTAATTATCCCTTGGATATTCAATGCCCTCCAGAAATGACCAGATGGAATTAAAATGTATATGGGGCAGAATTAGACCCACCCTGGACTTGAATTCCAATACCCCACAAACTGAATCAAAATGATAATGGAAGAGGAGCAGTCTCTGATAACAGCAGTGATACGCCCCCTCCAAATCGCTGTTAAAAGCTATTTCCATTGTGTGAGATCTCGGCTGCTCTTGCAGCAGCCGCTTATGTCAGGGCACAAGGAGAGCAGTGTGAGGAACGAGTTTGGCGTCCGTACTTATAGTGCTGTGACGTCACAGAAGCCCGCTGGTCTCTGATTGGCTTGATGTCTGCACATGTCATTTAGGGCCTTCCTTTCTTCCTCCCAGAGTACTCTTCTCCATGTCACGCCATGTGCTTGCGGGCATTTTAGCAATACAAAACATACTTCGTTCCCGTAAATTACCCCAAACTTCAATTTCGTACAGAATCAAAGTTTTCCTGAAATTTTAAACAAAGTCCAGCTCTAATTATAACACATGTATGACCTAGTGGATGACAATATTGAACTTGAGTTAGACAGGGGTGAGACAGACAGCTGAATAGCCCTGTGAAAATTCATATATTAACCCCAATGTCTGACTGGGGTGCCTGGGGTACATGAGTAGAGTTGATTTTTTTAGCCCACCAGTCTAGTTGAGTCTTTGGGTCCATCCCACAGGTACCCTTTTTCTCTACTTTTCTCCCAAAAAGGAGCCCTAGCCCTCCTATTCTTAGTGACCCACCCTGCCCAGGTATCCACCACAGGTTTCCTCTGCTTCCCTGTGGGCCAGTCCGAGTCTTCTCGGCCCCTTGCCATCAAATATATCATCACAGAGCACCAGTCTGTATCTGTATTTGTCAGTTACTTTTAGCCTTAAAATTTATAACTTTAACGCTAACCTGTCAGGTAGTGTCTGATGTGTTGTCAGGATGTGATAGATAAAGTAAAGCTGAGCCATGCAATATATACATTTATAAGATTTTGGAACAGGATTTTATAATAATAATGGGAAACCTTTAAAGTAACACTGAAAGTGATCTGCTAACCCTACCCACATACAGTGATTGACAGCCAGCTATGTACATACAATGGTGCTCAGCTTATTCCCCTCTATTCCATTCTGCTCTCAAATAGAGTAGCATAACCCATCTGACAGGTTCACTTTCATTATTTACCTGAAGTCTAATAGACAATAGAAAATAGGGTCTCTTACCTACTTAGCCTCTATGAAGCTGTACAAGGTACATTAATGATGTACCTCATCTTTGAGTTAGGAAATTGAAGTCTATTCTGTGTTTATTATCACTGCTGACTATTTGTAAGCCCATTACTTGATGTTAATGCCTATTTCCAAGTATCTCTTGTATATATAGAGTTCACAGTTGTAGAATATGTGGAAGTTTTTTTGTTCCTTTTATCTTGTTTTTCATTCCTATCTTCCTTAACTGTTTCCTGTGTGCATTCATACTTGACAATAGCTAGCATTTCCTAATGACACCTATAAATGATTGTCACTTTAACTTTAGGGTACATTTATCGTGCAATCAGGGATAGCGCAAAGGTCCCAGTTTCTCATTTTTAGCAGGATGCTCTTACTAGGTAGGGAAACTCCAGAGTGACAGTAGGGATTAAGAAATCTACATTTATAATTCTTGCATTTTAAGATTTTGAATGTAATTATCAAAAGTTAGGTTCTATACATATTTCAATTGATTAGAAGTCTGTTGTTTAAAAGTAATCCCCTTGTTACTTTCTTTTGCATTGAATAGTTTTCCAATTCCTCTAAACAAAAACTGGCTCTGTGACTTTTTTAGGTAATGGGATCACAAAAATATAAAATAGAAAGAAAAGAAAACGTACTAAATCTCTTGCCAATTTGAAATTATTGGACTAATACTGCAGTTTTGATTGTATTAGCCCATTCATGTTGATTCTCTGTTTGATGTTAATGCTCAACAGGATTGGGCTGTCGCTCTGACAGCATGACCTTTTAGCACAATAGCTTGGTAAATAATCAGTTACTTTTTTTAGGTGAGTTAATTGAGGAAAATACAAGTAAAACTAAAATGGAGCCTTTGTTCTGAGTGCTTTAAAACTTTGATCATTGGACAAAGGACAAACACTGACTGAACCAATTAACGTAGCAAAAATTATTTTTTTTAAAAAAAAAATACAGTAAACTAGTATTTTATGTGTTTCTGACCTTTTTCCTCTTTAAGAACTACAAAATAAAAGGATAGCATCTTCCATTTAGAGTAATAGGATTTCTCCTACATTTAATAAATACTTTTCAAATGGTTCATCAAAAGTTGAATTCTCTCAGCATCAAGGAACTAAACATCTCTGATGAACAATATGTACATTAATCAGATTTTTTTAAAATTTAGCTAGAGTAGATCTATTAATAGTGTACATCTCAGAACTACATCATAACCATCCCAGTTTAGTTTAACAAAAGAACACATTGTTTAATTGGTACACTAAATGAGTTAACACCAATGGGCACATGTATGAAGACTGTCTAGGTCAAACATTCACTTTGCTGCCCATAGTAACCAATCAGAGTACCCCTTTCATTTCATATAGTGCTCTTGAAAAATGACAGGGGTGCACTGATTGGTTACTATGGGCAACAAAGTGAGTTTTAGACCTAGACAGTTTTCATACATATGGCCCCAAATATTTTATTCTAGGTAACAGGTTAATCAATAGATAATCTAGTATTACAAAATGTCAGTTTACCTGCCAGTCTTAGGCCTAATGCCTTCATTATACTGCTAAGCACTAGTTGGATAAATTACTTCTAAAAAGTTACCAAACTTTTGAAAATATGACATACTATAATACATTTTATAACAATATAACTGTTGCAATATTTTCAGTCTTATTTGATCCTTAAAAATGCTAATCAATAAATTGGAGGTATTCAGAAATATTTATTTAGAATTAATATAAATCTAAGCAAATCACTCTTTCACATTTATTTCTCTGTAAAATCCCCTACAGTTTAGGTGTCCATAGGCCTAAAATAGCTGTAGCATTAGATAAAAAACTATATCTCCTGGTTTCCTTATACACATGTACGTGTTGCTCGGCCAAGTGTGCATGTGATCTGAATGCAGATAAGGGGTGTAAGCCTCTGTTAGATGCCTTTGGAGGTGGCTTTTCTCCTTAAGAACAAAAGGATCAAGAGGTTGAAATCCAATTCTACCTGATGGTCACCATATGTATTAGATGGACTTCTGGTCCCTCTAACTGTACCAGTTGTTAGTCACTTACTGTTGCCACTGTACTTCGTTGATACATGTTATGTAACCCCCCTCGAATGTACAGCACCATGGAATCAATGGTGCTTTAAAATGAATAATAATAATAATAAGAATAATAATAATAATAATAATAACAACATTCTTTTAATGGTTGGGACCAGTTTTAGTTTGCTGTAAAAGATACCATGCTGTCGCAATGAAAACTAAACAATCAAATGTCTTACAACTTCCATCTTCTTTCTAACATTCTGTGAGATTTAATCATATTAATGCCTCATATGAATGATAACAGTATAAAAGGGATTGAGATGGGGAAATTTGGGCAGGTATTTCAGTTGTTGACAATGCTGTGAAAAGTGAGTAGAACGATAAAAATATGCCAATGACATTCTAAAACTATAGTTGTTTCGCTGTTTTCTAATAATTCACACATGGTAGTAGTTATTACATGCGATTAGATGGAACACTAATGGTTACTCTAAAGTGTACTTTTTGGGTTTTCGCTCATGTGTCCTTGATTTGCTGGGCATTTTATCATTCAGAGCTTGGTTTATTATTAAATAAACTGCTCTTTGATTTGTTGCTATGGATTTTAGTGGATAGTCTTGATACATACTGTACAGTGTTTTTTTGCAAATATTCAGAAAAGTAAAAACTTTAAAATGGGCTAATAAACAATAATCCTCCCTCATTGTTTCTAATTAAATCAAGCACTGCTGTAGGCCTCAAAGGAAGCTCATTATCTCTGACTCCTAGCTTCATTTCATCTAGATTGTTAAACAATGGTAAAACAAACAAAACAAAAGATGAAAAATTTTTTTTGAAAATGTCATTTTTTAAATTTCTTGTTTGGATCTAATACTTCCCTTTCTCAAAAGTGAAGAACAGTTGATTTTGACATCCCTTAAGGAAAATGAAATCTTATTTGTGCTGCCTAAGAATTTTTTTATCCCTTTAAATTTTGTAAATATTCTGTTTTTATTTTTACGGGGGGGAAATTGTCTAGTGTTTTAAATGCCATTTTTAAGATAAATTTGGGTCACTTTTCGTTTTCAAGTTAAAAAAAAAATTTCAATCTAAAAAGCTTTGCATCAACTGACAATTACTAAATTACTTAAGAATTCCTTTCAGCTCAGTATAGTCCGTCAGACAAAATTTTCTACTTTTAAAAAATATTAAATTGTAAAACATTGTGACTTTTATGAAAATGGTCTATGTCTAAGACTTTCCTTGTTGCCCAAAGTAATCAATAAGAACGCCCCTTTAATTTCATATAGTACTGTCAAAAGAAAGGGAGCTCTGATTGGTTGCTATGGGCAACAAAGACAGTCTTAGTCCTAAACAGTTTTAAAACATGCCCCCCCCCCCAAAATTTTAATGTTTATGGATCTTTCCCTTGAAAAAAAGCTGGGATTAAATTTGTACTTCCTTAGAAGGGCAAAGATCTCAAGTGAATGCAATTTAATTAATTAACCTACGTTCTGAAAGTTAGTTGTAGATTTTTTAGACAGGATAACAATCAGCAAAAATACAATAAATTGAAAAATAATGTAACAAGGTAAAATTATGTAAATCTTTTAATGTTGCTTAAATATTTTTCAATGGCATTTAAAGGTGTTAGGCCGCGTTCACACGGCTTATTTGCCGACGGATTGGCGCCGTATTCCGCGGCGGATTTGCGTTTAAAATACGGCGCCAATCGTCGGAGTCATTACGGTAATCCACTGCTCTCATAGAGAACAGTGGAATCCTTTCGCTCCTCCCCGCTCGGCAAAATCCGCCGGCGGGGGGAGAAAGTGACATGCACATTATTTAGGCGCCGGACGCGCCGGGTAAACAATGCATTGTCTAGGGGGCCCGGAGCGGCGCCCCCCCCGGGGCTCCGGCCCCGCCCCGTCCCCCCCCTTATTCTGGGATTTGTGCGCTCAATACGGCGCACAAATCCGTCGGGAATAAGCCGTGTGAACACGGCCTTAGAGAATTTACCGTATATACTCGAGTATAAGCCGACCCGAGTATAAGCCGAGGCACCTACTTTTGCCCCAAAAAGCGGGAAAACTTATTGACTCAAATATAAGCTAGGGTAAAAAATTTCAGCGACTACTGGTAAATTTTAAAAAATAAAAATGGATACCAATAAAAATTTACATAAGCAGTTTAATGTCCCCCATAGCAATTTATAGGCAGATATATGGCCCCATATACAGTTAGGCAGGTATATGTCCCAAAAGGTACATATATGGCCCCATAGGCATGTAATAGGCAGTTATATGTCCCCCATAAGCAGATTATAGGCAGGTATAGGGCAGGCTGTAGGCAGGTATAGGGCAGGCTGTAGGCAGGGTATAGGCAGGTATAGGGCCGGCTGTAGGCAGGTATAGGGCCGGCTGTAGGCAGGGAATAGGGCCCGGGTGTAGGCAGTGTGCAGGTATAAAGGAGGTATAGGGCCGGCTTGTAGGCAGGTATAGGGAAGGTATAGGCAGCTGTAGGCAGGTATAGGGCCCGGGTGTAGGCAGGTATAGGCAGCTGTAGGAGGTATAGGGGGCCCGGCTGTAGGCAGGTATAGGCAGCTGTAGGCAGGTATAGGGCCCCGGCTGTAGGCAGTATAGGCAGCTTGTAGGCAGGTATAGGGCTGGAGAGGGAGGTTTTAGGCGGGGTAGGCAGGTATAGGCAGCTGTAGGGCAGGTATAGGCAGCTGTAGGCAGCTGTAGGCAGGTATAGGCAGCTGTAGGCAGGTATAGGAAGTTTAAAAAAACCACTTACCTGGCTCCCCGCTGCACCGTTTCCCTCGCCGCACCGCCTCCTCGCTGCTCCAGCCTCCCGCGCGCTGTCCTGTCTTCCCGGCACAGGCGGTGATGTCATCAGGCCGCGCACGCAGCGTGATGACATGCACGCTGCCTATGCCGGGAGCTCCGGACAGCCGCGAGTCTGCGGCCGCCCAGAGGCCACTGCGGAGCACGGAGCGCTCGCTCTGTGCTCGCAGTGGTATCCTTCACCTATATGCGCTCGGAGGAGTCGCATATAGGTGAAGGGATCACGGACAGTGCCGGGCCCCGCAGCGTCGGACACTGTGCGCTCACTCGGCCTTCAGTTATATGCGCTCCCTGAGGACCCGCATATAGCTGAAGCGTCCCTGTCGGCGCACGGGCCATCACAGCGCCTGAGCGCCGACAGTGACTCGAGTATAAGCCGAGGGGGGATTTTTCAGCACATTTTTTGTGCTGAAAAACTCGGCTTATACTCGAGTATATACGGTATATTGATAAAATTCGGCTCCTACATTGATAACCTCTTTATCTCACGGATGATGGAAATGTGACTTACTCGGACACAGCCTCTGCTGCTCTCTCTTTTGGCAGCCTCCAATTTACCTATTCTCCCTAACTGAAGAATACTGGGGGTTTTGGCCTTCTTCTGTCAGATAAATGTTCCTGTGTCCACATTTCATCTCTACCATCCCTCACCTCCCCCTCCTTTGAGGTGCAATTCATCCACATCTAGTCCCCCTCCAACCTCCAATTGACTATCATCTATCGACCTCCAGGCCCTGTCACTGCCTTTCTTGACTACTTCACTTCCTGGCTTTTACACTCTTGGTTCCACCGACATCTACACTATTATCATTTCAAAATCCCTAGTGACACATCCCACTCAGCTGCCAGAAAATTCTTATCGCTTTCCTCTTCTTTTGGCCTCTTGCAGTGGATATTTGGAGCGACTCACAAAGGGGGACACATGCTGGACACATGCCTCTGCCCCTTATTTAACATCTCAAAACTCTTCTTTCCTCATATCTGATCACAATCTGCTTACCTTCTCCAACATCTCCACTTCACCTGCCCCTCCTGTCCTGACTTTAATACACTCCCGTGGGTCTTAACCCTTGGACTCTCTCTGATTCTCTTGCACCTCTCACTATATAAAAAAAATCACCTCCACTCTTGATTTGGTTGACCCCTTACTTATAACAGGGCACACAAAATTAAAAGATAATGCTAGCACTCCAATTTGACTAGAATGCTAAGACTTGCTTTGAGAGTTGCTAAACGCTACAGGAAGAAAACCTACTCCACCAATGACCTTGCCATATGCAAACAATCACTCACTTCTGCCAAACAGGATTACGTAACTACTGTCAAAACTTCTGTCTTACAACCATAGAAAACTATTCAACAGCTTCAATTCTCTACTCCATCCCTCTCCCCATCTCTCCTTTCAAAAGATGGTTTTGACACTTTATTTTTACCAGAACCTGCTTTTCTATCATTACTTATGACAAGCTTTCCTATCCAAATTTCCCCTCACTACCTGTAATCTTGACCCAATACCATCCCACCTCATCCCAGACCTTATTATTGCTATTATCTGAGCCCCTACCCATCTTTTAAACTTATTGTTAACCTCTGACATTTTCCCTTCCTCCTTTAAACACTCTACCATCACACCCATCCTTAGGAAGCATCTATTGACCTCTCCTCTCTGTCCTACTATCGTCTCATTTTACTGCTTCCATTTGCCTCAGAACTTTTCAAACAGCACGTCTATCTTGAACTGTTCTCTCATCGCTCATCCTACTCTCCTCTCGACACACTACAGTCTGGTTTCCAATGCCATCACTATATAAAGACTGCCCTCACCAAAGTCACTAATGACCTAGTAACTGATGACGATACCCAATTTTATATCTCTGGCCCAGGTGTTAACTCTCTGCCCTCCAAGATCCCTGAATGCCTATCATCCATACCCTCCTTATTAACCTTCTGCCTCTTAAAACTAAGTGTGGAGAAAACTGAATTCATCATCCATCCACCATCCTACTCAATCCCCTCACCCGATATATCTGTCACAGTCAATGGCTCTACACTTTCACAGTTCTTGTAAGTCCTTCCCTTGGGATAACCTTTGACTTTTCTCTGTCCTAAAAGTCACATATTCAAGTCATTACCTCTGTCTGCCACCTCCACCTGAAAATATTTCTTGAATCTGCTCATTCTTTAACTTAAAAAATGCTAGCCCATGCCCTTGTTATCTCCTGCCTTGACTACTTCAACATCCTTCTTTGCGGCCTTCCGCATTCTTTCTCCTCTTAAATTCATCCTCAACTCTGCTATCTCTGCTAACCATTCTGATCCACCTCTTTCCTCACTAATTCTCTGCCTTTCCCCTCTGTCAATCTTTTAACTGACTACTCATGGCCAAGCGAATTCAGTTCAAGTTAGTAACCATGACCTACAAGGCTTTCCATAACCTCTTCCCCCCATACATCTCTGTCTTGATCTTCATATACTTCCCATCACACAATCTATGATCCTCACAGGACCCCCATCCTCTGAAAATCATAAACCCTCTCCTCCCCACCTTCACTAGTTTCAAAAGCAATATGAAACCCCATCTCTGCTGCCACTTCATCACCTCAAAAACATGTCTGTCTCTCACCTTCTAGTAGTTAAGAAAGTTAGGATTGCAAACCTAGAGGAGAAAATTGGTGCTCAGTGGAAGAAGACCATCATATGGTGGTCCATTTCATGTAAAAGGAGAATTTCCACTGCACACAAATTAGAAGATATTGTATGCAAACAATAAGCCTCATTAGCAAATACATGGCTCAAATGTATCAAATATTTTACTGAAAAAAGTGGTAGGAGGGGGAAGGGAAATGTAACAAAAAAAGCAAAAAAAGGGTATCACCTTAGTAGGAATTGTAGATATGTGCAGGGTATATTTCCGACTAGGCACCCATGGGCACGTGCCTAGGGCGGCGCCCGTTAGGGGGCAGCACTGTAGCAGGAGTTTTTTTTTTCTATTTTCCTCCGGGCATCCGCCCCACCCCCCAGTGGTCGGAGCGGTGCGGAGAGGGGGGGGGGGGGTTCGGAGATTGCGACCGGTAGTTACTTTCATTAGTGGCCGCGGCGGTCGTGGGGATTCCCTGTTGTTGTTGTTTTTTTTTGCGGTGCGGCAGCGGACAACGGAGCGCCGGTAGGGACATACTGCTTCTCCCTCCGGCGCTCCGTTGTAATGACAGACATCATCAGCAAGTTGCGCTGATGCTGCCTGTCCCTTCAGTGGCGGGGTGCGCTGCTGGGAAGGAGTGGGCTGCCGGCGGGGAAGAGAGAGAGGAGCAGCGCGGCCATCCCACTCCTCAGCAGCGCACGGACCGCGCCGAAGAGCAGAAGACCGAGGCCTCCCGCTCTTCAGGACAGGTAAGTGAATCAGAGGGGGGAGAGGGAATGGAGGAGGGGGGAAGGGAGAGAGAGGAGGGGGAAGGGCAGGGGGGAAATTGTGTGGGGGGTGTATTAGTAATGGTGCGCGGGAGGGCATCGGGGAAATGGGAGGGGGAGTATGGTGTGGGGGCCCGCCCGGCTACCTAACCTCTAAAGGGGGCCCGGCTACCTAACCTCCAAAGGGGCGCCCTGGCTACCTAACCTCTAAAGGGGGGGCCTGGCTACCTAACCTCTAAAGGGGGCCCGGCTACCTAACCTCCAAAAGGGGGCCCAGGCTCCCTCTCCTCTATAGGGGGGGCCTGGCTACCTAACCTTTAATGGGGGGTCCTGACTACCTAACCTCGAAAGGGGCCGGGCTACCTAACCTCTACAGGGGGCCCGGCTACCTAACCTCCAAAGGGGAGCCCTGGCTACCTAATCTCGAAAGGGGGGCCCTGGCTACCTATTCTCTAAAGGGGGACCCTGGCTACCTAACCTCTAAAGGGGGGCCCTGGCTATCTAACCTCTACAGGGGGGCCCTGGCTACCTAACCTCTAAAGGAGGGCCCTGGCTACCTAACATCTAAAGGAGGGCCCTGACTACCTAACCTCTAAAGGAGGGCCCTGACTACCTAACATCAAAAGGGGGCCTTGACTACCTAACATCTAAAGGAGGGCCCTGACTACCTAACATATAAAGCAGGGCCCTGACTACCTAACATCTAAAGGAGGGCCCTGACTACCTAACATCTAAAGGAGGGCCCTGACTACCTAACATCTAAAGGTGGCCTTGACTAACTAACATCTAAAGGGGGCCCTGACTACCTAACATCTAAAGGAGGGCCCTGACTACCTAACATCTAAAGGAGGGCCCTGCAACATAACATCTAAAGGGGGCCCTGGCTACATAACATCTAAAGGAGGGCCCTGACTACCTAACATCTAAAGGAGGGCCCTGACTACCTAACATCAAAAGGGGGCCTTGACTACCTAACATCTAAAGGAGGGCCCTGACTACCTAACATATAAAGGGGGCCCTGGCTACATAACATCTAAAGGAGGGCCCTGACTACCTAACATCTAAAGGTGGCCTTGACTAACTAACATCTAAAGGGGGCCCTGACTACCTAACATCTAAAGGAGGGCCCTGACTACCTAACATCTAAAGGAGGGCCCTGCTACATAACATCTAAAGGGGGCCCTGGCTACATAACATCTAAAGGAGGGCCCTGACTACCTAACATCTAAAGCAGGGCCCTGACTACCTAACATCTAAAGGAGGGCCCAGACTACCTAACAGCAAAGGGGGGCCGTGACTACCTAACATCTAAAGGGGGCCCTGACTACCTAACATCTAAAGGAGGGCCCTGACTACCTAACATCTAAAGGAGGGCCTGAACTACCTAATCATCTAAAGGTGGCCTTGACTTAACTTGAACATCTAAAGGGGGCCCTGACTACCTAACATCTAAAGGAGGGCCTGACTACCTAACATCTAAAGGAGGGCCCTGCTACATAACATCTAAAGGGGGCCCTGGCTACATAACATCTAAAGGAGGGCCCTGACTAACTAACATCTAAAGGAGGGCCCTGACTACCTATCCTCTAAAGGAGGGCCCTGACTACCTAACATCAAAAGGGGGCCTTGACTACCTAACATCTAAAGGAGGGCCCTGACTACCTAACATCTAAAGGAGGGCCCTGACTACCTAACATCTAAAGGAGGGCCTTGCTACATAACATCTAAAGGTGGCCTTGACTAACTAACATCTAAAGGGGGTCCTGACTACCTAACATCTAAAGGGGGCCCTGGCTACATAACATCTAAAGGAGGGCCCTGACTACCTAACATCTAAAGGAGGGCCCTGACTACCTAACATCTAAAGGAGGGCCCTGGCTACCTAACATCTAAAGGGGGCCCTGGCTACATAAAATCTAAAGGAGGGCCCTGACTACCTAACATCTAAAGGAGGGCCATGACTACCTAACATCTAAAGGAGGGCCCTGACTACATAACATCTAAAGGGGGCCCTGGCTACCTAACATCTAAAGGGGGCCCTGGCTACATAACATCTAAAGGGGGCCCTGGCTACATAACATCTAAAGGAGGGGCCTGGCTACATAACATCTAAAGGAGGGCCCTGACTACATAACATCTAAAGGTGGGCCCTGGCTACCTAACATCTAAAGGGGCCCCTGGCTACATAACCTCTAAACGAGGCCCTGGATACATAACCTCTAAAGGAGGGCCCTGGCTACATAACATCTAAAGGAGGGCCCTGACTACCTAACATCCAAAGGAGGCCCTGGATACACAACATCCAAAGGGGGCCCTGGCTAACTAACCTCTAAAGGAGGGCCCTGGCTACCTAACCTCTAAATGAGGCCCTGGCTACATAACATCTAAAGGGAACCCTGGCTACCCTTCAATTAGCTTTCTTCTAGAGCCCTTACATGGTTGTAGTGGGCATGGCTTTGTAAAGTAGTGTGGCATGATGTGAAAGGGGCGTGGTAATGGGGGCGTATTCGAGTTTAGTGCCTAGGGCAGCATGACCTATAAATACCACCCTGGATATGTGGTAAAACATGTAACTCTCTGTAAAGTTACAATTATGCAACAATTCTATAGAGATCATGATAGTCCTTGTAGCTTTTTATTTTTGCCCAAAGTGTCCTCATGTGACAACCAAATTATTCAGTAGGAATTGCTATATATATGCAAGTTTCAAGCCTCTTAAGCCTTTATCAAGCATATGGGCTCTCTGGTTGCTTGACTGCGGCCAGGAGCACTAAATAGACACTTTTTTCATCAACATATTTGATAAATTTGAGGCACATATCTGCTAATAAAACAATTTTTTTGCATATTTTCTCATTGCTTAATTTGTATACCGTGGAATTCCTCTTTTCATGTCCTTCACCTTCTGTCTCAATCCTCCTCCCTTGTAGATTGTGAGCCTTTCTCCCTCTGCACCAATTGTTAGTCATTTATTGTTACCATTTTACTTTGTTTGGACCTATGTTATGTATATAACCCCTCAAATGTACAGAGTCTTGGAATTAATGGTGCTTTAAAATAAATAATAGTATTAATAATAATATGGCATAACAGATTTGTGGCAGTCAATGACAGATGCATAGATGTGCCGCTATCTTTGTCCTATGTGGACCACTTAGATTTTAAACTTGTAAGTTAGCCATGAAAAAGCTGTCTCTATGTGTGACGCAAGCAAGTTCAATTTAGTTTAATTTTGGCCCCTATCTGCCTCATTGTCTAAGCCTGCTGTAGACTGTCCAGAGTTTTCAGGATTTTTTTTTTCATAACTTATTTATAAAGCCCTCTTATTCTCTATATTTCTGTATTGCAGTGTGTAATATGTGTCAGCATAATATTGATAGGTGTACAAAGATGACAGACTTGCCGGTCTTCAAACCCCTTTTGGGCTTTGGTAATATTGGGTGCTCCATGTTTTTTGCCCCTTGGTATTCAACTTTTTCAGACATCTACCAAACAAACACTGATGGTATATTTTAGCAATATGCTATTAAAAAGGTTATCCAACAAAACGGATATATCACCTATCCATAGGGGTTTAAAACATGCTTTTCCTTGAGGGGCCTACTGTTGCACCAAATAAGGGCAACATTATGAAAATGTTGGGGTTTAACGCTCACCTTTTGTTGCATGAGCCATCGAGTGCCCCTTTCTTTTTATATAGTGTTTGGAAGAGTAAAAGGGGCGATCTTATTGGTTGCTATGGGAAAAAAAGTGAATTTTTAAGCCCCTAGACAGTTTTCATAATTGTGGCCCAAAGTTCCAAATGAGCAGCCAGGTTGTCTTTTCCCCAGCGATACTGATCCCCTCTACCCTGTTTTCAGTACTGCAGGGTTGCCATCAGTAAGGATACAGTATAAATCGACCTTCCCTTAAAGCTCCAAGCGTTTTTCCCTACATCTCCTCCTAGTTTTGTCTACCGCCTACCCGTGCTCTCGTTTGTGATAAATTCAGATACTTTCCCTCAATCATCCAAAACCCCCCATCCCCGCCTAAAGATTTCCAACGTGGGGCACCAATTCTCGGGAAATATGTACCGCGGGCGTCAGGCACATTCACAACCCTCACGTTTTAAGGGCCCCTGAAAATAATTTTCTCGGTCGGCCCCCAAGATCCCTAACTGCTATCAACACATCTGCCCCCCCCTGCATTTTGGGCACTCACAGGCATTTTATTCTGTATTATGAGTCGTCTGGGTGGAGGTTCTTAAAATTTTTTAATGTAAACCACCCCCTTTTATGAAAACATGGCGGGGCCCATGTAAATTTGGATTTTTTACCGTTGTTTCCCCTACACCCTTAATAGATTGTAACCTCTACGGGGGGCCCCCTCCCCCTTGTGTCTCATTTTAAGTCTTTAATGTGTAATGACGTATGTTTACCTTGTTTTGTAAAGTGCTGCGGAAAATGTTGCCGCTATAGAAATAAGTTAATTTTTATTATTTTTATTATTATTATGCATGTTTATGGTAAGAGAAGCAAGTGTGCCTATGACATTATGTCTATGGGACAGATAGAAACAGTTGAGTTACTGTAAGGGTTTACAGGAGTGAGGTCCCCATTGATCATCCATTCATTCTTTGAGTAGGTGATTTATGTTTTTTAAAGAGTAACTCCTTTAACGTAACTTTTGCTAATAATTAATTGTGAATGTAATGAGAACCTTCTGGCATATATGTTTATTGCCTGCTGCTTCTGATCTCTTAGTGCTAGGATATATTTCTCTGTAACCAAGACCTCTGACTTTAGGAATAGAACTTTCTGTATGGTAACAGAAAATGTGTGAAAAACTACTGATTAGATAAAGGGGTCTGAAGCTTACCAAGAGGTAAACAGATACAGTGATTGACATAAATTAATTATGTGGATCATGAAAAATTACCTAAAAGCCAGCAGAAAGTCAGAATATCCCCTTAAGAATCTGTAATCATAAATGAGCCTTCTCCTTCTGTCTGTGACATGAGGTCTCCAGGCATGATCAACCTTCTATCATTATTTTAATTTCTAATCCATGTTTTATCTTATTTTTTATTCCACTCTTACATTCCCTGTAAAATTATACTTCTAAATAAACTTTCAAGTACTTTCATGCTCCGCGAGATCAGGTCTCTGCTTTCCTTGTCAGTAATGAGAGAGCCCCTTTTGAAAAAAAAAAAAAAAAAAAATAAAAAAGATTTTTTTTAAAGGGACATTTATCACATTGTACCTGCATCAGACCATCATGTTTACTTCCTCTATTGCTTAATCTACTCATGGATTTTTTTTCCCCCTGTGGATCAATGTTTTTAATAGAAAATGATGTACTTAACAAATATTGCTTTTCCATTTCAACAACTAATTTAGACAACTTAAAACGATAATGTATGTTTCTTTCAATGACTTGTCTTTTCTTCGCTTGTACACTTAATGTAATTAAAATCTCTCCATACAAGATCAATTAAGTATCATGTAATTAAAGAAACATTGACACTTCTGCTAAGTAAGGCATAATGTTTTTTACATTTCATTGGTTCAAGCATTAATGTTTGACCTATAGCACATAATAGCTTCTACTGCACAATCACTTTAAAATTGATAACGAATTTAACATGACGTTTCTTGTTTAACTCCAGGTGATCATGAACTGAAGAACTGAAGGTAGATTTCAGCATAGACATAGCACAGAGAATACACTGGGAATATGTTCTGAGTAAACAGCACTTACAACACATAACTGCTTATGTGGTAATTTTGGAAAAGCATGAATTATAGCACAATCACAAAACTAGTTTGCTAGTTTGCTGACTTCTGATTGGAAAGTCAGTCACAAGGACACAGTTTACAGCTACCATGCAGTGATTCACACTGTGCATTACTTCATTTCATATAGGTAGGCTAACTTGTAGGTTAAGAAATGGTTCATTATTCAATGTGTAGAAGTGATATATTATGTAAGTACGTGTCTTATATCTATTAACGTGATTTGTAACATGGTTTGAAAAAGATGTTATCTAGTCAGCATATAAAACAGATCAATCACCCTGTTGAGCAGTGATTATAACATATATAGCTTTTATCTGACCAGCAGCACACTCGAGACATTGCAGAGCACTTATATGAAAGTCAAGGTCTGATCCAGCAATACTTAGCTCCATAACATGTACAAAACATTAAAATTTTATTGAAAAATCGAGTTAGAATCCATACACACCATAAAGCAGAGGTAAACTCTGAAATAACTTCTCACGCATTTCAAGCAGAATGCCCGCTCTTAGTCATAGAATTCCCAACACTTCCATGCATGATGACAAATAGCCATAATTAAGCTAATTAAGCACTGAATTTACTTTTAGCACTAAATTTAACATTTACAATTAAAAACACAACACACATATATATAATAGTTATATATATATATATTTAATATATACTATTTATATTATATTTATATCAACACACACATATATAAATTATGATAAGGGCAATTAAGGGCATTGCTACCAAATACTAATACAAATACCATTTTTATTACTTTCTGCAAAGTCATAAGTTTACATACATTTCATTTGGGATTACCCTTAAACTGTATGACTTAGGTCAAACGTTTTGGATATCAATCCACAAGCTCCTCACAATAGTTGGTAGGAATTTTGGCTCATTCCTCCCAATAGAACTGGTGCAACTGAGTCATGTTTGTACGTCGCCTTGCTAGCACCTGCCTTTTCAGCTTTGCCCATACTTTTTCAATAGGATTGAAATCAGGGCTTTGTGATGGCCACTCCAAAGCATTCACTTGGTTATCCTTAAGCCACTTTGTAACAAGTTTGGCAGTATGCTTCGGGTCATTGCCCATTTGGAAGACCCATTCCGCCCAAGCTTTTAACTTCATGGCTGATGTCTTGAGATGTTACTTCAGGTATTGCCACATGTTCTTCTTTACCCTCATGATACTGCCAGTCCTGCAACAGCATAAACAATCCAACACTGCTGCTGCCACCCCCCCATTTCATAGTTGGATGTCATTTTAGTCTTTTCCTAAGGGATTCTTCCCTTTTCCTCCAAACCATACATAATGGTCATTCTGTCCAACAGTTCAATTTTAGTTTTGTCAAAACAGCAGGACATGTCTTCAAGAAATGTAGGTCTTTGTTCCTGTGTGCATTGCAAACCATGGAATCTGGCTTTTATATGTGTCTTGGAGTAATAAAACTTGTTTTCCCTGGCAGAGAGGCTACTTTAGGCTCAGGTTTAACAGTATCTCAGTTTACTGTGGTTAATGACACGGCGATATTATCAGCTTCCGCCAGCATGTCGTTTCACAAGGTTATTTAGGCATTTTGTTCTTGGTTGATATGCACATTGTCGGAACGTCAAAGCACGTTTTATCTGCGGAGGACATAGCCACCTTATCTCTTTCCTGAGTGGCATGATGCTGGACATCCCATGAGTTGTTTTGTGTATATTGTTTGTACAGATGAATGAGGCTTTCAGGTATCTGGAAAATTGTACCCAAGGATGACGAGACTTGTGCAAGATCCACAATTCTTTTACTGATATCTTGGTTTATTTCTGTTTGACTTTCCATGATGTGGACAAACAGAGCGATGTGTATCTGGTGTGCTTAAAATACACCCACAGTTATGTCTCTAATTAACTCAGATGTTGCAAATAAACCCATCAAAAGCTTACAATGACTTGACATCATCATATGGGCTGTTCCAAATTGTTTAATGGCATAGTAATGCTAGTGTATGTAAACTTTAAACTTTGCAGAAAGTAACATAAATGCCTTAACAAATTCTCTCTCTCATCATTCTGGCATTTGGCCAATATAAATCATTTTGGTCATCCTAATTGAATTAAAATGTTTAATCTCATTTCATTTCAGATAGTGAGAAAAACATGCAAATGTGTTTTTTTTATATAGTGTATGTAAACTTCTGGTTTCAACTGTATTAGAACAATATAAAGCAAGGTACCTTGCTTATATGTATTATACTCCTACTATGTCCTCTCAGCATTTATCTATGTAATCTATGTATTCAGACTATACTTTTTCACTATTTTTACCTTGGACAATTGAAGTAAACCATGATGCCTTCTATTCGTTACAAAAAAAAAAACACACACATTTCCTTCGGTATATTCCTCTTATAAATTGCAATAAATGCAACAGACCAAATTATGAGTTAGTCCAGTTTTGTCATAGAAAATAACCATCCAAAACAAAAATGATGGCATCAGCATATCCAAATGTTCATGTCTTTAAATGTGTACTTCTATCTCATTGATTAGCTTTAACCATTTAGAAAAAGAGAAATAAAAACTTTGACCAAATATACTGCTGTTCTAATTTTCTTTACTTTCAAAATTAGTGCAGTTCTTATCTTCTCCTGCTATAGAAAGTTACCAATCATCTTTCTCTGTTCCAGCAGCTCTGGCCAGGATAGTGACATCAATCCCTGCTGTGTCTTATCAGTCAGCTTGTTTATCTTTCTTACAGACTAACTTTAACGCTTTAGAGATTCTGCACTG
The DNA here is from genome assembly GCA_025379985.1 of Phyllomedusa bahiana. Classification (NCBI taxonomy): domain Eukaryota; kingdom Metazoa; phylum Chordata; class Amphibia; order Anura; family Hylidae; genus Phyllomedusa; species Phyllomedusa bahiana. The sequence continues at coordinate 23,203 of JAODAL010031178.1, read as the reverse complement.
TTGTTAAAACCCCACTACCATTAATGTCCCTTCATTAACAGGATAGATAGATAGAATAGCTTAACCCTTAACGACCATGAGACGTAGATGAGTACGTCCCAGGGCCCGCTTAGGGGACCTTTGCAGTGGGATCACTCCGCCCGCTAACACCTGCTGTAACACAAGCGTCGGCGGGTGGCTCGCCCGCTGGCACTGTTTACCCGTCAGGACACGCGGCAAGATGACCGCGGCAGCTGACTGAATGGCGATCAGGTGCCTGCGCAGAACGGATCGTTTCCTACGGTCATAGTGGCATGCAGCCGCAAGCATAAGCTGCGCCGATCCGACGACCGGACACGCGGTGGGGAGGCTCCTGTGAAGTGCTCCGTCCCTTACATTCCTGGTTTTTCCCACTTTCCGGCCGGTAGTGACAGGAAGTGGGGAAGAAAACCGGCATCTTATGTGTACACCCGTTATGCAAGCCTTTGCAATGCAATAGGCTGTATTACACTGTTCGCGCCCCCATAGTGGTCAAGCACCATAGGGGGACTATATTTTACAGTAAAAGAAGAGTATAAATAGTAATAATAGTTGTGTTAGTTAAAGTAGACGCAAAAAAGAAGTGTATTAAAATGTGCAAATCCCCCGCTCCTTTCCCATTTTACAAATGAAAATCAATAAAATAATAACAAGATTAACCATATTTGGTTATCGCCGTGTCCGAAAAGTTGATCTATAAAAATATAACATGAATTTATCCCGTACGCTAGAAACGCACAGTGTAGAAGAAAAAAAATTCCAAACTGCATTTTTACGGTATCTTTCAAAGAATGGAATAAAAAATGATCAAAGAAGTCGCATGCATTCCAATCTGATAGCGATAAAAAAGTACACTTGCAGCCGCAAAAAATGCCCGTCACTGATGTCGTAGGTGTTAGTGTCAAAAAAAGTTATTGGTCGCACAAAAATGGAGCGCCGTTGGCGCAATTGCAAAAATAGAAAATGTTTGGCATTTTTTTTTACAGTACCAAAACATACGGAGAACCCGGACATGTTTGGTATTTCCGGATGCGTAACAAACCTGTGAATACAGATAAACATTATATTTACGATGATTGAACGCGAAAAGCAAAAACACCCAGAAACATGGCGAAAATATTTTTTTTTTCACCATTTTGTCCCACTAGGAATTTATTTGCGGTTGCCTGTATATTCTATAGTATGTGAATAACACCATTAGAAAGAGCATCTTGTCCGCAAAATAAAAGCCGTCATGTGTCTATGTAGGTGTAAAAATAAAAAAGTTATGCATTCGAAGGCCGAGAGGAGAGGAAAAAAAACGAAGAGTCACCAAAGAAAAAACGCCAAGTCCTTATAGAGGTTAAATAACATAAGGCCATGTTGTCACAGACGGCTTAAAAAATGGCCAGAAAATTTGGGCCGTATCATTACGTGCCAAAGTGCGCAATTTACGGGCCAAAAAACGGCCCATTCATTCGGTGTAATTCACAGTTCTCATAGAGAACTATGGAGTACGTCTCCTCTCCACGCCCGGGAAGCTGCCGGGCGGAGGAGATAATTGACATGTCACTTTGCTAGAGGCGTATTACGGCCGCTAGGCGCAGTGGGTGTATATGGGCCGGCAAAGGCCGGCCCCCGCTCCACTCCCCGCTCACTCCCCGTGCACTCGGCATAATTGAGGGGCGAAAATTATTGCCTCAAATAACCGTGTTGAACATAGCCTTACTTGGTGTTGAACTAACCAACCATTGAACAGGATGGGGGAGCGATGAAGTTGGCTCGCGAATAGAAGGCTTTGTTAAAACAGTAGTGGGAGGAAAACCAGTTATTGTTCCAAATTTAGTACATATGAGAAATGGAGTGCAATGTTTTGCTCCTACAGAGCCTTCCTCAAGCAACCATAAGGGAACTTGGTGCTTGAGAAAGGCTGTGTAGGAGCTAAAATATTACATTCCAATTTTTTGTATGAACTGGTTTTTTACATTAAAGACATGTAAATTTGGATATTCCGGTGCTGTCCTTTGGAGTTTTGATGGTTCCTATTCCTGACTGAAAGCAGAGATTTTGAAAACCACAACAAATTTGTTCATAAAATACTGTAGTAACATTTTTTTTAACTATTAATCTATTAATCTAGTCAGCTGTATTGTGTAAGTAGACAGTGCTGAGATACAGTAATCTATCATTGTGTACAATAATGGCAGAGATTTGATGAGGATTTAATTGCGCTACATAAAAATACCTCATGACTATATTGTACAGTATATACTATAGTTACCATACTGTATACAAGGAATTTACTGGCAATTAGACCCACAGCCTCTAAGTATCATACAATTCCTCTGCCACTGTAATTTTGTCTTGGGTTATTTTCATTCCCATTGTAATCTTGAAATTCTTACAATGTTATGTACATTATAAGTGCTGTATAAGGGAACTAAATCACTTACAATTATTGTGTTCATTCTTTTCAGGTTCTAAATCAGCTTCATTTAACTCAATGTTGAAGAGTGAGAACACATTTGTTTGCTACCTTACCATGCACTGTGCCATCTTTACAGTAAGTTGGGAAAAGCAGGTTTGATCTTGCTGTTAATGACCTCTCTGAACTCATCAGAACAGGTTTTCACACAATATTGGTTTTAAGTATTTGAGTCAATTAGCTACAAATTCTACAGCATGATTTTCTTTTGTGAAACCTAATCAGTACAATTTCTGGCTAAACTCAAGCTCAGTAGTTTTCCATTTATCTTTTTAGCATCTTGTACACCTTGAGTCCATTGTGTTAACTTGACATAAACTCATGTAGATAAATACAGCCTATCAAGGCAACCAAAGTTTACTTTTGTTTGTTAAGGAAGAATGTCAAAACTTGTTGGCTTGGATTTTTAGAAAGAGAAATAAAGATAGAAATAACACGGTTGCTAAGTACAGAGGAGTACTGTGATTGAAGCGTCAAGAAATAGTTTATTTATATTTTGTCATAAATGTGAAGAAAGATTCGTACGCATGAACACCTTATTGTATTATATGTTGTGGAACATTTGTGGTTAGTATTGGTAAATCAAAAAGGGGTTAGTTGTTTGTTCCGTTTGGTAGTCTTTCAGGGTAGATTGACTGTCCAGGGGGGAAGCAATGATTCTGTATGTGTATGTATTGAATATTGTATTGGATAATTTTGTTGTATGAGCTTTCTGGCTCGCATAAATCTAGTTTTATTCATCTATCTGTTTCTATCGTATTATGTAGTACTATCTATCCGTATCTGTTCTATTATCTATTTAATTCAAGTGACACATACGACACACACACTCCACACGTTGTATGTGATAGTAATATCTGTATAATATATATTATCGCATATATATATATATAATATATTTTATTTTATTATAATATGTATATAAAGTAATTAAGTATAATAGGTATATATATAGTTATATATATTTTGATGTGTGTATTTGTGCTCCAAAAGTATTTACATTTCCAGCGCAGATGTCGCTTTGCTTCTTGACCTTTTTCAGAGAATATAAGTGATAAGACAAAAACTTTTTTCCTACTCGATGGTTAGTTGTTGGGGTGAAACCATTATTGTGTCAAATACCTGGGTTTCTCTGTTTATCATAGGCTACAACCAAAAAACATACTCAGAGACCCGGATGTAAAAGAGGACTGAAGACCATGGTGATTGTTGCTCCCTCGTGAGAGTAACTTGCCACAGAAGTTGACATTAATTGGGTGATTGAATGGGCTACTAAGGTTACATCCTCACCTGTGACCTATGTTTGCTTGTAATCAGTGTGTGTGCGCATAGAAAGCTGAAGTGTGAGGTTTCTTGGATCCAGACATCGCTCCTGTTGTGACGTTGCGGGGTTGTGAGAGTATGGGGGAAAGCAAAAAGAATTGTCAATGGATCTATGGGAAAAGGTAATTGAATTGTATAAAACAAGAATTGAGATAACAGAAAAAGATATACAAGGGAGTTAGATTAATGTCAGTCAGCGAGTGTTCAATGTGATTAACAAATGAGAAAATTCAAGAGGCTCTATAAAAACCAAATCCAGTCAGGTAGACCACAAAATTTTCGGCCATAGCTGCCAGGAAAATTGTTCATGAATGCAAAGAAAAGCCGACAAATAACATCAGATGAAATACGGGACTCTCTTTCAAAACTAGCGGGGTGGCTGTTTCAAGATGCACAATAGGGGCCACTTGGGGCCTGCATGTCGAGTCACCAGATTAAAAACCATTATGCACCAAATGCCACAAAAGTATTCTACGAACCAAATGCGCAACAGCACAGAGAGATGACTCAAAAATTTCTGGAAAACAAGGTAATTTGGAATGATTAAAAACCAAATTGAAACTTTTTGGCCCACAACATAAAAAACGTTACATTTAGAGATGTCAACAAGGCCTCCGTTTTAAAAGAAACACAATTCCAACTGTAAAGCATGGAGGGTGGAGGGGCTGATGTTTTGGGGATGTGTGAGCTACAAAGGCACAGGAAACTTGGTCAAAGTTGAAGGAAAGATGAATGCAGTACGTTATCAGCAAATACTGGAGGCAAATTTGCATTCATCAGCCAGGAGGAGAGGCTTTTGAAAGGAAGGGAGATATTGTGCAGCTCAGTGTGTTCTGTGACCTTCAATTGAAAAGGCATTCTTTTTTACCACTTTTTTGGCCAGCAGACCTCTGATAGGAGGTGAGATTGTCCCTGTTTTTTCAGTTTTTTTTGCAATCACTGCGTGTCAGTCTGCGTGTCAGTGTTCCCAAAAACTGGCATAACTTATCCCTATAACTTTTAAATAGTTTTATTGAAGTCGTGGTGTTTGTTTGCCGCCCAAAAAGCTCAGTTGTACGCAAATTGTGTTTTTACATTTTTTTATAGTAAATTACAACTGTTGTCAGTGGTGCAAAGGCCGCCATATTAAAACCATATAACATTAAATACTCTTATTGCAGTCCGCGTGTCTGTTTGTCGCATAGAGCTCAGTTGTACGCATATTGTTTTATACATATTTTATAGTAAATTACACCTGTTGTCAGTGGTGCGAAGGCCGCCATATTAATCCATATTAATCCATATAACATTTACAGACTCCTTTTTCTGGCACTTTTTAATCTGTGGGTCGTGCAGATTTAAGAGTCATGCTGCCGTCCAGGACAGGGATAGTCAATGTCCAGTTCAACTAAAATGATGGTTCAAATAATACTGCTGTCACATCAGAGGAGGTGCAGTGGGCCCTGACTGCCACCCAGCCCACTGTCCCTGCCTAATCTCATTGGGGTTGCTGCACTCTGCCTCCTCTTTTAAACCAGTGCTGGATGTTTCAGTTGTAATTTCCTGTCACTCCCTGAGTTGTTTAGTCTGAACGGAACTCCTAGTGAGGTAACATGTTAGTGGTTAGGACTCACAGTTCTGGGATCCCCCTTTACGCTATTGGAGGGGGGGTTTTAACCCGGGGGGGGGGGGGGTTTTGGGAAGGGAAAGGAGCCGTGGGGCCCCAAAAAAAAGGCCCCCTTTTTTGGGGGGGTTGGGGGGGGGGGGTCCGTTTTTTGTTTTTTTGAAAGGGTTTTTTGGGTGGGTTTTTAAAACGGCCCCCTTTTTTTTTTTTTTGGGGGGGGGGGGTTTTTTTGTTTGGGGGGTGGGAAAAGGGGGCTTTGGGGGGGGGGGGGGGAATTTTTAAAAAAAGAGTGGTGGGGTGGGTTGGGTTTTAAATTTTTAGTTTAAGGGGGGGGGGGGGAAAGGGCCTTTAATTTAAACCCTTTTTGGGGGGTTTTTTTGGAAAAGGGGGGGGGGGTGGTTTTGATTTGGCCCCCGTGGGGGGGGGGGGGGTTTTTGGGAAAAAAGTTTTTGGGGGGGGTCCCTATTTCTATTTTTTTTAATTTTTTTTTTTTTTAATTTTTAAACTTTTTTTTTTTTTAAACCCCTTTTATTAATTTTTTTTTTTTTTTTTTTGGGTTTTTTTTTTTTTTTAAATTTTTAAAATTTTTTTTAAATTTTTTATTTTTATTTTATTTATTTTTTTTTTTTTTTTTTTTTTTATTTTTTTTCATTAAAAATTTTTATATTTTTTTTTTTTTTTTGTTTTTACAAAAATAAATTTTTTTTTTTTTTTTTTATTTTTTTATAAATTTTTTTTTTTTTTTTTTATATTTAATTTTAATTTTTATTTTTTTCCTTTTATTTTTTTTTATCCAAAAAAAATTTTTTTTGGGTCTTTTTTTTTTTTTTTTTTTATGGGGTTTTTTTTTTTTTTAAATTTTTTAAAAAATTTTGTTTTTTTTAAAATTTTCTTTTGGGGTCTTTTTTAAAAAAAAAAAAAATTTTTTTTTAAAATTTTCCCTATTTTTTTTTATTTTTATTTTAATTTTTTATTTTTTTTTTTTTTTTTTTTTTTTATTTGGGTTTTTTTTTTTTTCCCCTTTTATTTTAAATTTTTTTTTTATTTTTTTTTTTAAAAATTTTTATTTTTTTTTTTTTTTTTTTTTTTTTTTTTTTTTTTTTTTTTTAAAAATTTATTTTTTTTTTTTTTTAAAATTTTTTTTTTGGGGGGGAAAATTTTTTAAATTTTTTTTTTTTTTTAATTGGTTTCTTTTTTTTTTTTTTTTTAAAGATTTTTTAATTTTTTTTTTTTTTAAAAAATTTTTAAATTAAATTTTATTTTTTTTTTTTTTTTTTAAATTTTTTTTTGTTTTTTTTTTTTTTTTTTTTTTTTTGTTAAAATTTTTAAATTATTTTTTTTTAATTAAATTTTTTTTTTTTACTTTTTTTTTTTTTTTTTTTTTTTTCCTTTTTTTTTTTTTTAAAAAATTTTTTTTTTTTTTTTTTTTTTTTTTTTTTTTTTTTTTTTTTTTTTTTTTTTTTATTTTTTTTTTTTTTTTTTTTTATTTTTTTTTTTTTTTATTTTCATTTTTAAAAAAATTTTTAAATTATTTTTTATTTTTTTTTAAAAAAAATATTTTTTTTTTGTTTTTTTTTTTCGAAATTTTTTTTGGTTTTTTTTCTCTTATTTGTATTTTTTTTTTTTTTTTTTTTTTTCTTTTTTTTTCTTTAATTTTTTTGTTTTTGTTTTTTTAAAAATTAAAATTTTTTAAAAATTTTGCCTTTTTATAGGGGGTTTTTTATTGAAGGAGTAGTAATGCAATGTTTTCTTTCTTCTTTTAATAACCCCCAAAAAACTTTTAAACTCCTGGCATGATGTGGAGATATTTTAGGAAATAATTTTCACATTTTTTTTTATTACATTGAAAAAATTTTTTAAAAAAAAAAGAAGTCTTTATAGCCCAAAGTGAGAAGCCTTTACGTTTTTTAAAAAACACTGGGCAGAAAATTTTTTCCTGTAAGTCACAATGAATACTATTCTGTCGATTAGGAATTAGAAGTGATGATATCAAAGAGAACAGTCAGCTATTACCAGGGTAAAGTACTTGCCACAAGCTTTCCCAGATGATAATATCAAATGACACAGATGAAATTAAAGTTGGATTTAGTCTTAAGGGAAAATAAACAACATATAGAAGGGGTTTTAGATATTCATTGAAAGCTACAAAGGTTTCCCGGTTAAGATCTTTGTTCTATCCTTCTTGAAACATAACGTATGTTTGAACTATATTTTAAATTCATTTATACCAAAATTGTCTATATCCAATATTAATGCATACCATTAACAGGGAAAGGCAAAATTCATTTGAATATTATGGAAATAAGGCCCCAAGTTTGTTTTTTTCCATCATTTATGCTAATTGTATTAGTATTTTTTATTTTCATGTTTTAGGTACAAATTTGGGGCCTTTAAAAATTTTCTGCTTTTTTTAATGTGTTTGCGGCAATAAGCCCTACTATTTACCCGGCAAGGTACTAACTAATTTTGTAGGATTTAAAGGAAAGTCACTTACGTTTGACTAGAACAGTTTGTTCGTAAGATTTGCAATTTCATTTGCTGGTAAAAATAATGCAACCCTCTTTCAACAAATATGATATTATACAGTTGAGTGAAGAATCTTGTGATTTCTACTGGACAACATAGTAATTATCTATTTAATATCACACAAGGCTTAACCCCATAGTAATTCAAAGACATGAAATCCATTTAAACTAAGCTAGCATATATTTACCAGCTTTACATTACTACCGACTTAGCCAATTTTCACATTATACAAGCTATTAACAGAAAGAGACAAAAAGGTGGAACAGGAAGGATAGGAAATGGATCACTGGTAACATGAGTCAAAAAGCTTTGCAAATAAATCCCAAAGATCCCGTAAGATGTTAAGGATGAAAGACAAGAGGGCATAATGTAGCTCTCTACTAGGATCTATATATGTATACCGAACCTAAAGATGCACATTATTTTGTATTTTCAAATGTGGTAATAAAAACCCTTTATATCTGTAATACCAAAAGCTATGACTTGTCCATCATGAATTCTTAAAATTAAATTGGTCTTAAATTTTTTTCAATAACAGTAATGTTTCATTAGAATAGTATGTGACTCTTCTGAAATGTTTGTTGTAGTAAATCCTTGTGTTCCCTGTGAAATATTAATTCTACAACATCTTCTCTTAAACTTCTGTGTTGTACTGTTTCTCTTTTGTTATTTTTGAAAAATTTTATGAATTGTCGTTGGGCGTTGCCCCTTTGGGGATGTTCTTCTCACGTCCAATCAGTGCACACACATTTAACAACCGCATTGGTAACACCCAGTTGATTTATTATAAATTTCTGGAAGGACTAACAGGAACAGTACAACAAAGACTTATAAAATAAGCTGCTACAGAGTTGTTATTTCACAGAGTACAGAGTTGTATTGTTCTTCTTTTCTTACTTTGAGAAATGTATTGTATTGCATAATAAGTCAGATGGGTGTTACCACTGCAGTTTTTAAAGGGGTGTGTCCTTGCATACAATGACTTTCTTAGCACACCCCAAGGCTATGTTCACAAGGCTTAATTGCGGGACGTATTTCGCCCTGCAATTACGCTGTGTGTACGGGGGCGAGAGCAGGGCGGGGGGGGCCGTATACGCTGTGATAAGTGACATGTCTTTTCTCTCCCCGCTCGCCGTATTGTGTGAGCAGGGAGAGGAGACGTAATTCTTAGTTCTCTTTGAGAACTGTGGATTACCGTAATGACTACCGTAATTCGTGCAGTATGGCGCAAAAAATTTCGGGTGAAATATTCCAGAAAAGCATGTGAACATAGTCTAACTGGCAACACAAATTCAGTAATACATTTCTAAAACAAATTGAAGAACAATAGTGCAACACAGAGTTATAAGAGAAGATGCTCCAGAATTGTCATTTTTTTAGGCAACACAAGTATTTATTAAAACAGGTAAGTCAAAAGATGTCACGGGTTCTCTTTAAAATGGTTATACATGAATATAAAATGAATGGTCAGTATGGCGGATCAATGGTTAGCACTATTGCGTTGAGGCACTATAGTCTGAGGTTCAAATCCAATCAAGGACACTAACAGATTGCATTTTGATACACTAGGTCAATTTGGAATTTAGAATTTCACCCTCAATGAGAATGTGGCTGATGACATTCTCTATACAGCACTCTGCAAAATGCTGGTGATTTATAAATTAATTAAACATATATAATAACTGTGTACTGTGAATTTTCTTGACCAGATTGCTGCCTTTTGTTACTTACTTTATCTGTATACAGACACTTCTTAGTCTATGAACAACTTTTATCTATCAACTCAATCTCCTATGAACATGATCATTCTGCTTGATTTGTTTTGCATTTAATGATCAGTATATGTAAACCAATGGTAAATCAAGATCTTTGCAATTTCTAGCCTTAGTTTAAAAATATCAGTCTAACTAACAGCAACTCCCCATGTTTTCAGGCAAAGTAAAAACTCATTTAGAACACAAAAATGAGATCTGCTTTAATGTGCTCAGTACCTAATTCAATGGCAAATGCAGGGGTTTTTATTTTGTTTTGTTTTAGTTAGGACAAATGTTACTCAAGTAGCTCAATATTGTTATATCATCCACCTTTTAGCAATTACTTATTTACTGTGTTACATTACCATAGATGTGTTAGTAGCTATCCATCATGCACTGAATGAGAAATTGTTAATGTTACCATTCTGAGCCTCGGCAGACACATGCTAGCTGTTATGTTTTTGGTATCATAGTAGATAAAAGACAGAAATACCAGAAACAGCCACAGGTCCTTTTTGCTTGTTGAAGGACTAACAAAACACAATCAATAATTTGTAATTTTAAGAATTATCCTAATGAACACAATGTGATGGCCGAGCTTGTGATATTTTTATTTTTATTTCACTATTTACAGGCACAAAGAATCCCTCAAACAAATGAATAAGCAACATTTTCATAATGTAGAAATATTTAAGTTTTTTTGTTTACATTAAACATAAAAAACAAGAGCTACCTATTGTATATCAATAGCTTAGATGATGTGCATGTGTTATGTAAACTAGAAATTCTTGTTAGATTGGACCCTTTAATATGTGAATAACTACTATTTTATATCTATGATATTGTATAGTGTATGTAAATGTAGAAAAGTAAATTATATTTATATATACTTCATGCCCAGAGCTTTACTGAACCTTAGCTAAAAGAGCTTTCTGGATCATGAAGTCAGGAGCATATTGGCTGTCAGAGACAAAACCTTCAGCAGTTTCATTAGATTATTACTGGCAAGATCAGAGCTCAGGAGTTTTCAAAAGGTTAATGGAGTTTCACAACACTGACTAAAGCATGATGTAGTGATGCTATGAAACACATTGCTTTACTTGTCGAAGAGGTTATTTGTGCAGTGAAAGTCTATAAATGGACATGTCCCATAGATTCATGACACCCGCAACCTTCCATGTCATTAAGTCAGTCACATCCTACATCTTTTTTGAACAAGGTGGTGGGAAGCACAGTAAAAGCTGTATTAACACTGATTATATTATAGCTGTGAAAATTTACCTAGCTTAGTGTGTTTCAGGGGTCAGCTAAATGTGTCATCACTCTCTGTGAAATCCATGAGTAATATGATATGTTTTAACATATGATTAATATTGATAGGTATTATACACAGTGTTGAATAAGAAGAAAATAAAGCAGAAAGGTAATAACATAATACAAGTAATGTTTTCATTATAGTAATTTAGTTACTGCTTAGTTTGTGATATGTTTCAATCTTGTGTTTGTAGGTTTAAATTTGTTCCCTAACATGAGGGACAAATCTTGAAAAATGGATTTAATTTTTTAATCAGATAGACTACTGTAGAGCACTGCAATAATCCATGTTTCATCATGATATAATAGCTGGTGTATTTCTGGTGTGGTTACATTGCCAGTAGCTGATTCAGTGCATGTGTAGCTATCTATAGTATTGTATAACATGTCTATAGTAATTGCAATGCAATGATAAGTAATTGCTATATGAGAAATGATATTTGAGTAGCATATTAGGAACACTAGTCCAACAAATTAAGGAGGCACATTGTTGAGTTAAAATCAACTTTACACTGTCTATTAGATTGTATATAAGAGACTAAACAAATTAATTTCATAGAATACTGGTGGAGATTCAGAAAAACAATGGCACTTATTTACTAATGTGGTTGCACCAGAGAGATGTCTTAAAAACGCACCAAAAAGTGGTACATATTTGTTGCAGCATGTCACAGACACACTGGTGCACATTTATTATAAGCCTAAGACACTTTCAACATACTTCTCAGACATGTGAGTTTACGTTAAAGAGGGTGCAGCCATGACGTGATATTCCACATCAAAATCTATGCCAAAAATATGTCAAAATTATGGACTAAAAATGTAGACTAGTTTAAAGCTGAATCAATTTATCCATCATCATGAGCCAATGTGATAGTCTTTTTTTAGACTGCCTAAGTTTATGCCATATAACTTTTAGATAGCAATTGTAAATGAGGGCCAATGTGCTGTTGTACCTGGCTGACAGGAATGGAGGAGAATCATGAGAAATAGAAGTACTGTACCATCTTTCAAAATCTATTTTCCCATATATTAGGACATAATAGAAAAATATCTGGTCCTTCGTAGGTCTTAAAATTAAGGAAATAGAACTTCAGATAAACTACGCAAAACAGATTCCACCATGCTATTATTTTTGTTTAATGAAAACTAGGCCCCAAAAAGGCACAAAAAAAAATCAAAAACAATACAAATACCTCATACCAAGTGACAAAGTGGGTTAAAATCTGGGTGTATTTTGCTCTCATTGCTTTCACTGGAGTTGGGCACTTTACAGTCATTGAGTCAACTGTGAACGCCACTGTATTCTACATTACTCACAAAGTATTCAAATGTCAAATATGAGGTCATCTAATCAGCAGATCAAACTTGGCCAAGTGTGGCACATGCAAAGGGACAAGGATTCACAACAGACAAGAAAATCTGCAATATAATGGCTAATAAAAGAAAAGAATCAAAGAGTTGCAATGGCCCAGTCAAAGTCTTGACCTAATCTAATTGAAAAGCTGTGGTAAGAGCTGTGCTTAAATGAATGCCCACAAACCTCAGTGTACTGAAGCTATGTCATAAAGAAGAGAGGGCCAACATTACTTTAGGACAATGTAAAAGACTGATAAAGTCACAAAGATAATGATTACTTAAAGGCATTGTGTCGCAAATGTTTTTCTTTGCAGTAATGTGTGTGTTTTCTATAACCCTTTCATTCTCAGTTGGTGTAATTTTGATTGTGAGTCTGTAAAAAGAATTATAGAGATTCCTGTGTGTGAGCCCTGCCCCCCTCCAGAGATAGTCCTCTGCTCTATGAATTGCATGACACTCAGGAAGCTGCTATAAAGTAAACAATGTAGGTAAGAGACTTCAGCTGATTCCCATCTCATTAGCTTCAGTGAGAGTCCTCAAAGCCCCTCCCTGCTGTGAGCTCAGCTCTGCTCTATTGTCTGCAGGGAGCAGGGAACCATGTCTGTGGAGCCCAGAGGGGCAGCTATTGAATGTCTGCTCAGCAAGGCTGCCAAAGAAGAAGCAGACAAGTGTCCGACGTGTCCTCGTTCCTAATAAAGTGATTGTGCTTTTGTCGCTAACGATTTTTGCACAATTCAAGATTTTTCTGCTAATTTTAGTTCTCTCGCTTCTGACGTTAAAAATGCTTTTTTATAACGGATATTGGCACAAGAATCGTTTTTTTTTAACGGGTTTTTGCCCTAAAATCCTTTAATTTACAGATTTTGACACTAATAAAATTCTCTCGCTTCTGACGAAAAAAAATTGTTTTTTTACGGATTTTGGCGCTAAAATCCTTTTCTTTATGGATTTTGGTGCTAATAAAGTTCTCTTTCTTCTGTTTTGCTGCGGATTTTGGCGCTGAACTCCGTTTCGGTGCATTTTGGCACTGAACTCCGTTTCGCTGCGGATTTTGGCGCTGAACTCCGTTTCGCTGCGGATTTTGGCGCTGAACTCCGATTCTGTCAGACTCAAACATGTATCTAACAAATAGCAGTGTGATTTACATTGCTTTTAATTTGAAACAAGTATCGGAGTTCAGACGAGTGATCTCTGATAGGTCTCATTGCTTCTTTTGGATCCATCTAATGGATCCGTTCCACGAATTGACATCGATTCTTGATCCGAAGACGCAGCAGGAGCCCTATTATAAACTATATGGAGTGATCCTGCTGCATCCAAAACACCCAATGGCTTGATTTATGCAGGTATTAAAAACCAGACTTGAAGACAAGTAAAAAACGCGCCATAAAATGGCTGTTTTTTTCAACAGCTTTTACCGTCAGTTTTATGAAGGTTTTTAGGATTTGGTTTTCAGGTGTTTTTTGTCCACTGCAGGAGAGACAGAGCCTAATGTTCACATGTGAACTAGACGAATATTAGTTCTTAGGGTCGATGGACGTTGGCCATCTGTGAGCAGGGATGCAGACATATACTGTGGCATTCCTTCCGCATATCCATAGAGAAATAGACTAAGGGTTTGTGCACACGGCGTCTTTGGATCCGATTTGAGTCCGAAAAGTGCATCCAAAAATGCAGCGTCTTTCGGATGCAAAACTCAGCTGAGTGTTTTGGATGTGTGTTGGATGCAGCAGGATCGCACCCCATAGTTTTACATAGGGCTCCTGCTGCGTCTTTTGGACCAAGAATTGATATGTCACTACAAGGAACGGATCCGAAAGACGCAGTGAGACGCACATCAGAGATTACTCGTCTGAACGCCGATACATGTTTCTAATAAACTGCAATGTATAATCACACTGCTGTTTATTAGATAAAGTGCTTGGGTCCGTTTGGGGACTGACAGACACATATCCAAAAGCATGTGTAACACGGAGTCAAAGACGCTGTGTGAACAGACCCTAAATGTAATCACAATTTAACTCTGATTATTCCTTTTTCAGCTATGGATACACAACAGCTCTGTATGGTGTCCTCAATCAGAGTCTACAATTCCCCATCCCCCTCCTTATGCACACAGGGGAGATGGAGGCATGTGAGGTCACCACCAGACCAGCCCACATTTACAGCAAGACGTATTTCATGCTCTTTTACAAGTGACAAACACTTTTTTTCTTGGATGTGCTCCCTCTGGTGGCTAAGAGTGGGAAATATTGAAAATAATTATGCATTTTCTAATATTTACCACAAATTGAATGAAATAAAAAAATATACTAAAAATTTAGACAAAAATGAATACACAATATTTCATCAATAATAAAAAAAAAAATTTGATGACAGATTCCCTTTAAAGTAATTTTTGTTAGCGGTGGTTCTACAAGCTATTGAAGCATGGTAAGTGTTTTGTTATTTACACATGACTTTTCCATTTTGGCTTTGTTTGTGTCAAATAAATAAATAATATTGTGGAATCTATTGCATGTTGTTGTTCATCAGAGATCTAAGTCCTTCTAAAGATCAGATTTTATTTTTTACCATGTCCTGATAAGTAAAACTACAGTATTCCAAGAGAGTATGCTTTTTTATCTCATGAATTTATATTAGGCTAACCACAATGTAATATAATTAGAAATGGGCGAATCGATTCTAACGAAGTGGAATTTGTTTAGAATTTCAGGAAAACTTCGATTCTGAACGAAGTCGAAGTTTGGGGTGATTTGCGGGAACGAAGCGTGTTTTTAATTGATAAAATGGCTGAGAGCACTTGGCGTTACATGGGACAAAGAAGTCTAGGAGGAAGAAAGGAGTAGCCTAAAAGACATGTTCAGAGATGAAGCCAATCAGAGACCGGCGGGATTCTGTGACGTCACCACACTATATAAGTGTCGGGCGCGACGCTGGCAGTTCACACTGCTCTCACTGTGCTGTGAAGCTGCTGATGCTGCTGTTGATATCTCACACTAAAGAACTAACTTTTATACAGCGATTTTTGGGGGGGTGTCACAGCTTATCTCAGAGACTGCTTCTCTTACGTTCTAATTTTGATTTTGTGAGGTATTGGAATTGAAGTCCAGAGTGCGTCCAATTCATCTGCATATACATTTTAATGCTATCTGTTCAGTTCTTGAGCACATTGAATATCCAAGGTTTATCTAAGCCTGTTGCTGTTGTATTCAGTTAAAGAAACAGCATTTTTACAATCCAAATACCACTTAATTTTTGGCTGCTCATTTCTTTTGCGCAATTTAGATCCAGGGGTTAATTAAGCGTTTTTCTGCTGTTGTGGTCACTAAAAGAAATGGTGTTCTTTAACGCCAAAGAAGAAATTTTGCCTGTAGTATAATTTATATCCGAAGGTTAGTTACAGGTTTTTCTGCTGTTGTGCTCCGTAAAATACATGCCGTTTTAATACGCTACAAAGCTGGTAATTTTTGGTAGCACATTTCTTTTGCGCAATTTACATCCAAGGGTTAACTAAGTATTTTTTCTACAGTTCTAGTCAGTAAAAGAAATGTTGTTTTCCAACGCCAAGAAAAATTTTGGCGTAATAATTATACCCGAAGGGTTTAATTAAGGTTTTTTGTGTTGGTGCTCTGAAAATACAACGCCGTTTTAAACAGTAAAAGGGGTAATTTTTGGCAGACTTTTTCTTTTGCGAAATTTAACCCAAGGGGTTAACTAAGGTTTTTCTGCAGTTGTAGTCAAAAAGAAACATTGTTTTTTCAATGCCAAAGAAGAAAAATTTTGGGTGTGCATAAAATCAATCCGAAGGTTAATTAAGGTTTTTTTCTGTGTTGTGTCCTAAAAATTAAACGCGTTTTAACACGCTACAAAACTGGTAATTTTTGGAGCCATTTCTTTTGTGCAATTTTTCATCCCAAGGTAATTCAGTGTTTTTTGTTGCATTGTGTCACTAAAAAAAGTTGTTTTTCAACGCCAAAGAAGAAATTTTGAATGTAGCATAATTCAATTCCGAAGGTTCATTAAGCCTGTTTTGTGCTTTTTATATTCAGTAAAATACACAGTGTTTTTTAAACGGCACATACAAGTAAATTTTTCCTGCCCATTTGTGGAGCGCAATTTATATCCAATTTATTACCCAAGCTTGTTAGTGGGTTCATTTGGAGTCAAATACAGGGTGTGAATTTATCATATACAGATATCTTCATTAAACAGAGTCTGTACATTTTAGAACAAACAGTATGTCAGACAGAGAGGTGGCAGGCTCTTCACATGCGAGTGGCAGTGGCACAAACATTCCTGGAGCAGGCCCAGGTCGCAACACAGTAAGGGGACGTCGCAGCAGGATACACTTGGTGAGTAGTGTTGAGCGATTTTTATCGACAAAGTTGAAATCGGCAAGGTTTTTATGGTGATCGAAATTTTCAGATCATGCGATAATTAAGGTTAAAATCTGTGCATCATCTATTAAGATCGCGCCATTTTACGTGCTTCCTGTCATTTGGCGGCCAGCAAATCAGATTACAGAATAGAGCAGGGTGAGATGTGTGTGCGACGTCGTGACTGGGATGTGTATGGTTGCGATTGGCTGGAAAAATCACATGACCTTGTTTTAACTTAGAACAGCCCTTCCTGTTCAGCCTTAGTGTCTCTCAGCGTCTCATAGGAGACATTGCACTGCAATATCTTTATTATTAACAGTTTGCTATTGAAATATTTCCTGGATATTAGGCAGCCTGAACTTATATTGGATACACATCATTTCTAGTAACTGCAGGTCTCTTTGTTAGGTGCAAAACTCCACTTTTATTATCAGTATACATTTCAGATAGGTGTTCATTTTCAATTTTACCCATTCCACCTGTGTTGATATATCCACCTTGCAGTTAAATTACAATCCAGCAATCTTGTAGTCAGCACAGGTTGTTTGTTGCCAAAAATACTGTGTATCATATGAAAACATAACAGATACGTGTTTTTTTACTTTTGCGAACCCAGCTTTGTTCATCTTAGTACGCAAGGCATCCACGTAAGAATCTTTAAAACACGTCAATTCTATAGTCACCACAGGTGAATTGAAAGGTGCAAAAAAATACCGTGTATTATACGAAAACATAACAGATACGTGTTTTTTGACTTTTGCGCACTACAGCTTTGTTCATTGACGCAGCTCCACGTAAATCTTAAAAACAGCAATTCTATAGTCACCACAGGGAATTGAAAGGTGCAAAAAATACGTTATTATACGAAAACATAACAGATACGTGTTTTTTGACTTTTGCGCACCCAGCTTTGTTCATTGACGTAGCATCCACGTAAATCTTTAAAACAGCAATTCTATAGTCACCACAGGTGAATAGAAAGGAGCAAAAAATACGTGTATTATACGAAAACATAACAGATAACGCGTGTTTTGTTGACTTTTGCCAAAACACCATGCTTTGTGTTCCATCTGACGCAGAGGGATTGTTTTGCTTTGTTTTGATTAGAGGGATTTGAGAATAGCTGTGATTTGCCGTCTTTTAAAAAAGAGACTTTCCAAAACTATTCCATACCTTCTCAAATTTTTATATTTCTGAACATTGAGCGAAATGCAGGTGGTAAGCGAGCAAAGAGGGGGGTAGCACATGGAGGTAGAGGTACGAGAGAAGGTGCTCCTTCCAGTGCTGGCGACAACACGCATGCCAGCGGATTGTCAGTTGCAGGACCGTCAGGCCTGTCATCGCTGGGTCAGGGCCCTGTGAATCTAAGTAACGAACATCGTCGCCAATCTGTCCTTCAGTGGTTAATGCAACCTGCATCTAGCAGTCTTACCTCCTCGTCCTCCCAGTCATGGCCACAAATGTCGTCATCAGCATCATCAGCATCCGTCCAACATGAAGCAGCCAAAATGTCAACTCGTGTACCCACCACTGTGGATAATCCATTGTCTGAAGACCTCTTTGATGACAAAATGCGGTTGGGGTCAGAAGGCATGTTAAAAGATCAAGAGGATGATTTTCTCTGCTCTGACGCCCAGTTACTGATGCCATCAGAGGAGGTGAAGGAAGCCGGTCAATCGGCAAAAATCCCGGGCGGTCGGCAACGCCTTGCAGTGCCCCTTGCTTGTAGCCCGCAGCTTCTGGATGCAGAAAGTCACCTGTGTTGATGATGATGATGATGACGACATCGCGGATCCATCCTGGTCTTTTCCGCAGAAATTGCTTGCGAGCGCTTCATCAGTGGACGAGGAGGAAGACAATGGGGTAGTGTCAATACGGGTCCCGCCAAAAAAGGGAGAGGGCGGGTCGCAGAAGTCCGCTGATATGAATTCCCCGCACGGTCCATGCGCAAACCCCGCTCCTCGCTTATCGCCGTCAAAAAGGACTCTCAAGCTGGGCTTCTTTGAGCAACCCTATGATTCCCCCAGCGATGTAAAATTCCCCGCTTTGCCGTAAACGCTAAGTAGAGGCAGAACCTTAAGTGGTTAACCACCAAATGTCTAGTCACATGCGGGCGATGCATGAGTTGAATTGGAGGGGAAACACTTGGCCAAAAAAGGCCAGCCCGACGCCGGGTCTCCAACCCACTGTCACACCCTCTGTTTCCGCCTCCTCCCTCCGCCACCCCCCAAGCTTTCATGATCAGGATCAGCCTCCGCTTCAGCCTCCCCCGTTGCCGAGTACCACCAGCACCACCAGAGACCCATTCCTACCCCTTCTCCTTCCGCCAGTTTGAAGACCTGCACACCGTACAGCGGCCATTTCTAGCAGCCAGCCTTCTGTCTTCCGGTTGGGAGCAGAAGAAACATTTTAACCCAAATCATCCCAAAGCCAAAACCCTGAATGGCGGCTTTGCCCAGGCTTTTGGCCTTGGAAATGTTGCCTTTCCGTCTGGGGGAAAACAGATGGGTTCTGCCACGTCATGGCCTCGCCTGCCCCAATACCAGATGCCGAGCAGGCATTTCTTTGCCGGGAAAAAAGCGTCCTGCCCTGGCCAGCCACGTTTTCATCTAAATTTTCACTATATTATTTTTTGCCATAGGCAAACTTAAATTTATCAGTTTCTCTATCTGTTAACACTAAAAGTAATTTATTATATCTAACTCTTAACCCTCTATACACACTTTTTTTAAAACGGTCTAAACCCTCTCATTTAACCCTTTTTGCTTCTGAAAGAGGGAATAACTCCCTTTATATTATCAAGTTCTGGTGGAACCCCACCTACTAAAAGGGGAGCCTATATCTATAGCAAATTTACTAGCTTAAGCCAACTACTTGGGCAGTGGGTCCCTATCTCATAGACCAGAACAAATAAGGCCCCTGTACACCGTCTGCAGCAGGTGACATTGTAGACAGGGGGTGGAAGATCACAATTTAAAACGTATATCTGACCTGGGCCACATGTTTCACCAAGCTAACCTGGCTTTATCAAGGCTTAGAGTCCGTCACATGTGGTCTGAGTTTCACTCCTTTTTATCATGTTAGTAAACGCCCGTTCGGTGCTCACCAATTACCATCGGGAACCCACTAAAACCACCCCTTCCGCGGCACACTAAATAGTCTGTAAAGCTGCCACCTTGCTCTCATGAGCCAACAACCTCAGTCAATCGCCACTTCCATAAGGCTTGGCCATCTTACGTAATGCCCGTGCAATCCCACTGCACCAACAAAACACCTCAGCCCTGCTGTGAGGGGGGCTTCCGCTTACTTCTCCATATTTTTGGGAACTGCGTGGCTACCAAGAATGAATTAAGCAGGACTAGTGTCACATTAACACGCACATTGCCATTCTTTCAATTGTAAACCAGGGGGTGTTTTATGGGGGCCATGTTGGTACCACCCCAAGATCTATGTGGGAAAAACCATACGGGAGTTTCGTCGTCGGATCTCGAAGCATCTGAGTACTATTAAACTAGAGGTGACCACTCCCTAGCAAGACACATTTTGGAAGTACTAAGGCGAATAGAGGTGCTAAAATTTTGGGGGTATATGTGGAAAAAGCTTAGGGGAAAGAAAGGGCGATTTGGATGTAGTTTTGTTGCAGGAAGAGCCAAGATGGATACACAGACTCAATACATTGAAACCTAAAGGCCTAATTGAAGGCTTTTCATTTTCGGATTTATTTGATCTTGCTGATTCCCTATATAATAATTTTTGAAGAAACAGATATATGTGATTAAGTACGGTCAGTGGATATAGCACAGTTGAATTTTATGACTATGGAAGCATCAGAGTTCATATATGTGTTTTTTTTTTTTTTCTTCTTCCCCCCTCCCTTCCATCTCCCTGGGCCCTTCCCCCTCCCCTCTCCTCTCCCACTTTTCCCTCTACGTTTTTCCTCATTGTCCCTGGGTCCTGTAATGAGACAGATATTCATCACGTGAGGCACGGTTTCTATTTAAAAAATTAGGGATGCTGTATATTGTTTTTGCAAGGGACTATTCATGTGTGTTATCATGTATGTAGGATTTATTGTTTCTGCTTGCGGCGCTGATTAGTGCGAAGCGGATGCACTGGAGCAATGGCATTTGGGATATCGAGTTCTTGCCTGCTCCCATTGTGGCGTGGTGGATTGAGTGGCTGGCTGTAGCCCTGGGAGGAATCTTTAATGGGGAACTTGTGAGGTCAAATGTGGGGGATGGGAGGTGGGCTTAGCATAGACCTACAGTTTATTTTAAAAAGAATATGAATTTTATTTTAAAGGAAGTGGTTTATGAATAAGTCTTGAGACATATAAAAATGCAGTGGAACTGGTTTAATGGGGCCGCAGCTCTATGGAATGAATATGGCCCTATTACATAATAGGGAAGTTTCTTTTGGGAGTTTAAAATGACAGTGGGGGTTTTTGTACAGTGGGGGTTATATTCCAATGAATTTGTTTTTGATATTGAAGAGAAGGGGGTTATGGGATTGATAAAGATTTGGGAGTGTGCGTGTAATGTGACACCTAGTTTCTTAATATTTTTGGGGGACCACCAGTTGCAATATTATGAGAGAGTAAGACGGGAAACCATCACAGTAGGGCTGAGGTGTTTTTTGGGGGCAGTGCATTGGCACGGGCATACGGTAAGATGGGGTGGGAAGCCGTTATGGAGGGTGGCGATTTGACTGAAGGGTTGTTTGGGTCATGAGAGCTGGTGGCGCTTTAGCCGCATGTTATGTTTTGCGCCGGAAGGGGAGTGGTTTTATGTGGATTCTCTGTGGCTAATTGGGGAGGCACCTGAACGGGGGGTTTACCTAACATGATAAAAGGAAGTGAGCTCAACCACATGTGAACGGACCTCTAAGCCTTGATAAAGCCAGTTACTGGCGAACATGCGGCGAGGGATTGACGTTTCAATTGGATCTCCCCTTGTCAAAGTGTCATGCTTTCGACGGTGTCCCCAAGGGGCTTATTTGTTCTGTGTCTATGAATTAGGGAGACTGCCCAAGTGTTGGCTTAAGCTGTAACTTTGCTAAAGATTAAGGCTCCCTGTTAAATAGGTGGGTTCCCACCCGACTTGATAATTTGAAAGGGTTATTCCTTTTCAGAAGCAAAAAGGGTTAAATGATGAGGTTTGAGAAACAGGTTTTAATTGTTGTAAAAGGGTTAAGAGTTGATAAATAAAAGTTACGTTTTGGGTTTACAGATTGGAACGATAGAGGATAAAGTTTTGCCTATGGCAAAAAAGTAAATATAGTGATCAAAATCACTCTTTGTTTCTTGCGAGATTCCCAAATATTTTGGGATTATCAAAATTTCAAGCGCGTTGTTGATCTGTGGTCCGGAAAGTCCATATACCCGACACATGGAAGTAAGCACACCAAGGCGCTTATACTGTTGACGTCACTGGGTTTAGCTGGGTGGATGTCTTGGGGGGTGAAGGTGGCTCTCAGCTCGGCGCACGTCTTCAAAACCGCAGGATGGTGCAGGTCTATTTCCCCACAGGTCCTCTGGTGGCATACTTCCCCGAGACACCAGGCCGGGTTTAAATTAATTGCCTTGGAGACCGTCCACAAAGGTCAGGTTTTGGACGGCTCTCGGCAAAGAGACCCACGCTGGGCTGGTTGACAAGACCTTGTGCCAGGCAAGGTGGTGTGCGGAAACGGGCGAAATTGCTGGCGCCCTTAAGACGGTAGGCTGAGCACCCTCCCTTGCCTGGCACATGTCATGAACCTTGTCGCTCCAGAATTTCTAAAGAGTACCGGGTCTGGATGCTGTTGCAAGAAAAGGGTCGAGTTGAGTTCGCACTTCGCCATTCGCAACTGTTCCCTCCCGCCTGGCTGCGTTGCAGCGTCAGCTCGGCCTCCCGTCAACCTCTCAAAGTTGACGTCAAACAGCTGGAAATTCCATCTTTCCCCATGTCCAGCGATTGTGGAACAGCGCAATCCATTAGCAGTACGAAGTGACACATGGCCTGCAAGCGCAGTCGGACCTTGGGGTGTTGAGCCCAATGGAGGCAGATGAAAGAGCCTCTGACCATCCTGCCAGTTTTGAAGAGCACCAAAATGGTCAGTGCGGGCGATGCCCTTGTCGCATGAGCATTTTTGGTGTTTAGTTCGGAAGATCGTTGGACACTCTGAAACATCAGTTCCGCCAGCGACGAGGAGGGGCGGAACAGATGCCCGACACGGAGGCCTTTTTTCTTGTAAAAACCAACAAGCCGACAGTTTCTCAATTTATCGGTCTTCCCTAGGCAGTGGTTCAGGTCCAGATATGCAAGGCGGCACCTCAGCTCTCAGGTGCATCATCTGAAAGGGAAGTTGGGCTGTGTTGAAGCGTCCTGTAGGAAGGGTAGGAAAAGGGGGGAAAAGGGGATACTAGAAACCCCCCCCTTGGAAAAAGGGGTTTTGGTTTAGGGGGGAGGGGGAAGGGTTTTTG
>JAODAL010031177.1:0-48814 GCA_025379985.1 Phyllomedusa bahiana | reverse complement strand
TCCCTGAAAACCCCCCATTAATCTCCTCATAACCTCCCCCCATAATCCTCCCTAATCTCCTAACCCCCCCTATTAACCCCCCATCCATAACCTCCCCCCATACATCCTACCTAATCCCTAAACCTCCCCTGTAATCCCATCCATAACCCCCCCCCCATACATCTCTACCCTAATCTCCTCATCCCTCCCCTCATGTAATCTCCATCCAAACCCTCCCCCCCATGCTCCTACCCAATCTCCTATCCTCCCTAAATAATCCCTCATAACCGCCCCCCCAACACTCTCCCTAATCTCCTGATACCTCCCCTCATTATTCTCCCCCAAACCCCCCCCCAACTCTCTCCCCTAATCTCCTCATACCCCCCTCATGTAATCTCCATCCATCACCTCCCCCCCTTGTTTCCTGTTTTTGGCTGCATCTCAAATGCTGAAGGTGTGAATGCGGCCTAATGCAAGGTCCCCGCGTGTCCGTGTATATTTGGAGAGCGGAGGACTACAACTCCCACGTCAAAAATGCAAGTTCTGTGACCACGTGGCCGCCCTCCGTGACAACAGCTGAGGGAATAGCTCCGCCCCCTCATGTGACCAGTCACATGACAGTGACATCATCGCAGGTCCTGCACCTCCCCGACCCACTGCAGGGCAGGTCCTGGGTTGGGTTTTAGTACCCATTGTATGGGGCCCCACCTGGCTGGGAGTTCGCAGCACTGGGGGACAGGTGTGCCATACCTGCCGCCCAAACTGGGGGCAAGACCGTACGCACTCAGTGGTTAACACCGGAGAAGGCCCTCCCTGCATAAAATGGATGAGGAGTGTCTATTGCGCTGCTTATCTCCATAGAATCACCGGCAGCGCCGCTTATCTCCATAGAATCACCGGCAGCGGCGCTTATCTCCATAGAACCCCGGGAAAGCGCCGCTTATCTCCATAGAATCACCGGCATTGCCGCTTATCTCCATAGAATCACCGGCATAGCCGCTTATCTCCATAGAATCACCGGCATTGCCGCTTATCTCCATAGAATCACCGGAAGCACCGCTTATCTCCATAGAATAACCGGGAGCGCCGCTTATCTCCATAGAATCACCGTGAGCGCCGCTTATCTCCATAGAATCACCGGCAGCGGCGCTTATCTCCATAGAATCACCGGCATCGCCGCTTATCTCCATAGAATCACCGTGAGCGCCGCTTATCTCCATAGAATCACCGTGAGCGCCGCTTATCTCCATAGAATCACCGTGAGCGCCGCTTATCTCCATAGAATCCCCGGGCATCGCCGTTTTACCCATAAATCCCCGGGCAGCGCCACTTATCTCTATAGAATCACCGTGAGCCCGTTTATCCCCATAAAAATCACCGTGAGCGCCGCTTATCTCCATAGAATCACCGTGAGCGCCGCTTATCTCCATAGAATCACCGTGAGCGCCGCTTATCTCCATAGAATCACCGGCATCGCCGCTTATCTCCATAGAATCACCGGCAGCGCCACTTATCTCTATAGAATCACCGTGAGCGCCGCTTATCTCCATAGAATCACCAGCAGCGCCGCTTATCTCCAAAGAACACCACACCCCGCTTATCTCCATAAAAACACCGAGCGCCGCTTATCTCCATAGAATCACCGTCAGCGCCGCTTTCCCATAGAATCACCGTGAGCTCCGCTTATCCCCAATAGAATCCCGTGAGCGCCGCTTATCCCCAAATAGAATCACCGTGAGCGCCGCTTATCTCCATAGGATCACCGCATCGCCGCTTATCCCATAGAATCACCGTGAGCGCCGTTTATCTCCATGGGAATCACCGGCATCGCCGCTTATCTCCATAGAATCACCGCATCGCCGTTTAAACCCCCATAGAATCACCGTGGCGCCGCTTATCTCCATAGAATCACCGCAGCGCCGCTTATCTCCATAGATCACCGCAGCGCCGTTTATCTCCATAGAATCCCCGGATTCCCGCTTTTTCCATAGAATCACCGGCTTTGCCGCTTTAATCTCCATAGAATCACCGTGAGCACCGCTATCTCCATAAATCCCGTGACACCGTTATCTCCATAAATCACCGCACCCCCGCTTATCTCCATAGGATCACCGCAGCACTGTTTTATCTCCATAATCCCCGGGCAGCCCGCTTATTCCATAGAATCACCGCAGGCCGCAAACCCAAGGATCACCAGCAGCACCGCTTATCTCCAAGAACACCGCATCGCCACTTATCTCCATAAAATCACTGGCAGCACCGCATACCTCCATAGAATGTTCATTAGCGCCGCTTATATCCATAGAATCACCAGCTTTGCCGCTTATCTCCATAGAATCATCGGTAGCGCCGCTTGTCTCCATAGAATCCCCAGTGGCGC
The DNA here is from genome assembly GCA_025379985.1 of Phyllomedusa bahiana. NCBI lineage: Eukaryota > Metazoa > Chordata > Amphibia > Anura > Hylidae > Phyllomedusa > Phyllomedusa bahiana. The sequence goes on along the minus strand of JAODAL010031177.1, from coordinate 46,455 downwards.
CGCTTATCACCATAGAATCCCCAGTGGCGCCGCTTATCACCATAGAATCCCCAGTGGCGCCGCTTATCACCATAGAATCCCCAAAAGGCCCGCTTATCTCATAAACCCCCAGTGGCGCCGCTTATCTCCATAGAATCCCCACTGGCGCCGCTTGTCTCCATAGAATCCCCAATGGCGCCGCTTATCTGCATAGAATCCCCAGTGGCGCCGCTTATCTCCATAGAATCCCCAGTGGCGCCGCTTATCTCCAAAACCCCCATGAAAACCGCTTACCCTCCATAAAAACCCCAGGGCCGCTTTTTCTCCATAGAACCCCCTTTTTGCCCCGCTTTTTCCCATAAAACCCCAGGCCCCACTTATTAGGGTAAACTCTCTGGATTCTCTTTTTTTTTGGGCCCTTTTAATAAAATTTTTTCGATTTTTGTGTTTTTTTTGGGATTTTTATTTATTTTCAAGGAAAAAAGGGTGCAAAACCCCCCCCCCCTTTCCCCCCCAAAACCCCGCTCTAGGACGATCCAATTTTCTTTTCCCCCCCCCCAGTTTGATCCGATTTATTCCCCCCCCCCCCCAAGATGGGCCCGTTTTTCCCCCCCCCCCGCTCTCGGGGGCCCGGGTTTCTCCCCCGCGCTCTCGGACGGCCCGGTTTTTCCCCCCCTCTCGAGGGGTTTCCCGGATTTTTCCCCCCCCCCGGACGGTTTTCCGGATTCCCTCCCGCCCCTCGACGGTCCCCGGGATTCTCCCCGCGCTCCGGAGGGGCCCGGGTTTCTCCTACCGCTCTCGGACGGGTCCGGATTCTCCTCCCGCTCTCGGACGGGTCCGGATTCTCCTCCCGCTCTCGGACGGGTCCGGTTTCTCCTCGCGCGTCCGTGGGTCGGGACTGTCCGGTTTCTCCTCGCTGGCTCGTCGACTGGTCCGTGTTTCCTCGGCATGCCGAGAGCGTAACATGCTCTCCGCTTCTCGGACGGGTCCGGTTTCACATCTCCTCGCGGCTCTCGGACTGGGTCCAGTTTTTGTGCTCCTCGCACTCTCTGTACGGGGGTGTACGGTTTCTTGCGCCCTCCCCGTCTCGGACGGGTCTGTTTCTCGTCCCGCTCTCAGTGCGGCTCCGGATTCTCCTCCCTGCTCTCGTGACGTGGCCGTTTTCTCCTTCCCGCTCTCGGACGGGTCCTTTTCCTCCTCCCGCTCTGTAGGCGGTGCTCCGTATCCGCTGCCCGGCGTCTCTGTGACGGCTCCGTTTCTTCTCCTCCCTCTCATCGGACGGCTCCGGTTTCTCATCCCGCTCTCCGAGCTGGTCCCGGTTTCTTCTTCTCCTCCCTCGCTCGGTCGAGGGGAGCGTGGTCGCGGTTTCCCCCCCCGCTCTCGGACGGGTCCGGTTTCTCCTCCGCGGGGGGCTCTCGTGGTACGGGGTCCGTTTTCTCCTCGCGCTTCTTGCTCGGGAGCTGGTCCGGATTTCTCTTCGCTCGTCGGGTCGTGGATCTGGTTCCGTAGTTCTCCTCGCATGGTGCTCTCGGGACTGTGTGGTGTGCCGGATTCTCCTCTTCGCTCTCGGTTACGGGTCCGGATTCTCCCTCCCTCACTGGGGACGGCACCGGATTCTCCTCCCGCTCTCGGACGGGTCCGGATTCTCCTCCCGCTCTCGGACGGGTCCGGTTTCTCCTCCCGCTCTCGGACGGGTCCGGCTTCTCCTCCCGCTCTCGGACGGGTCCGGTTTCTCCTCCCGCTCTCGGACGGGTCCGGTTTTCGCCATGCCCCGGCGCTCTCGGACTGGTACCCTGTTGCTCCTTCGTCGCTCTGCGGACGGGTCGCCGGTTTGTCACCTCGCGCGTCTCCGGTACGGTCCGGTTTTGCTTCCTCGGCGGCTCTCGAGGACGGGTCCGTAGGGGGCGGTGTTCTCCGTCGGCTGAGCACTTCCGTGGTTGTGCGGACGGGGTCCGTTTCCCCTTGCTCCTCGCAGCTCGTTCGTGTGGACTGCTCCGGATTCTCCTCCCCGGCTGCTCTGACGGGGGGCTCCGGATTCTGCCTTCCCGCTCTCGGTGTACGGGCTCCGTAAGTGTTCTGCCTTCGCCTGCTGCTCGGGACGGCTCCTCGATGCTCCCTCGCGCTCTCGGACGGCTCCGGATTCTCCTCGCGCTTCTTCTTGGGGACGGTTTCTGCCGATTCTGGCGCTCGTGCGCATTCGATCTTTCGATCTGACTGGCTCGCGGATTCTCCTCGCGCTCTCTTGACGTCTTCTCGTTTTCTGCCTCGCTCATCTCGGACGCTCCGGTTTCTCCTCGCGCTCTCGACGCTCCGGTTTCTCGCTTGCGTTGCAGGCACGGACTTCGCGACGGGCTCCGATTCTCGCTCGGCCGCTCGGTGTCGAACGGGCTCCGTTTCTCCTGCCTGATCTCGGTACGGCTCCGGAATTCTCCTCGCTGCTTCATCGGACGCTCCGATTCTCCTCCTGATCTCGACGGCTCCGTTTCACCGTCTCTCCGCCGCTCCTCTTGAAACGGCTCCTGATTCTCCCTCCCTCGAATCGGGCGGGTTGCCGGTTTCTTTCGTTTCTCCTCGCCTAATCATTCGCGCGGTCGGGTCCTTGGATCGTTCCTCGCCCTCTCCGGGCGCTCCGGATCACCGTCTCTCCTGCGACCTCTGCTCTGTGCGGTGTCCGTATTCGTGCCTACCGCGGTCTTCACGACGGGTCCCGAGTTCTTCCTCCCCCTTCTCTTGGAGCGGGTCCAGGTTCTTCCTCCCGCTCGTTGCGGACGGGTTCGTCGGTTTCGTCCTCCCCGCGTCTCCGGTACGGGTTCCCCGGTTTTTGCTCTCTCCCCCGGCTCTCTGGACGTGTCCGGTATTCCTTTCCCCCCCACTCTGCGTGAAGGTCCAGTTTTTCTTCTCCTCCATCGTCCTCGGGTGGGAACGGGTCCCGGAGTTCTCCTTGGTCCGCTCGTCTTCGTACGTTCTGCCGGTTTCCTCCCCCGTGCTCATCGTACGGGTCCGTTTGTCTCCTCCCGGCTACTCGTGGACTGGTCCGGTTTTCTTGCCTCCTCCCCTCTCGTACGGGTCCGGAATTCTCGCTCCCTGGCTCTCGCGGACGGTTCCAGGATTACCATCTCCCCAGCCTCATGTGCGGACGGGTCCGGTTTCCCGTCCTCGACTCTTGCGGGTACGGAGTCCGAATTCCTGATTGCCTTGGCCCCGGCCCCCCCCAACACGGCCCAGTATGGGGTCGCGGTTTCTCCTCCCGCTTGTCGATGGACTGGTCCGATTCCTGACTCCGCCATTGCTCTCGGACTGGTTCCCGATGTCGTCCCTCGCGCGCACTCGACGGTCCCGGGGATTCTCCTCTCGGCGCAGCTCATGGTACGTGTCCGGAGTTCGTCACGTCGCCTGCTCTTGCGGGTACGGGTCCGGATTCTTTCCTGCCCGCTCGTCTGGACGGGTCCGATTCTCCTTCGCCCCTCTCGGACGGTCGCAGGAATCTATTCCCCGCCGTTAAGGCCGCCCCCGCCCCCGTATGAGTCCGTTTTCTCCTGCACCGCTTTTCCGAGTAGACGAGGCCGGATTGATTCGTCCCCCCGGCGATCTACTAGTTCTGTGGATGTTTGAGTGGTCGCGAGCTTGTGGCACATGCAGCTTGAGCCCCCCCCCCTTTTCCGGGTCAGCAGCTGGTAGTGTCCTCATGTTGCTGCTGGTGGGGTTGATGTAGCACCCGGGGTCTCCAATACTGTGGATGGACGATTGACATTATGAGCTGTAGTTTTGGCTGACCTTGGGGGTGGTTAGCGAGGGTTGGTTTCAGGAACTACCACAAGTTTGTCCCTTTCTTCACTCCTTCACAGTCACAGCGGACATGCGAAGGTACGATTGGGCTGCTCAGGGCATTATCTATATCTAATCTATGAGAACAAGAATGAATGACTCTGGGTCTGAAGAACAAAGCAGCCCCGGGTGCTCTAATGAAGAGGCGGATCCAGGGACGCGGGCTGTCTATTGGGTTAGAACGTGGTTACCCTGTGGAATGCTGCTTTGTAATGGAGACCGCTTTGGTTGGTGAGCCGTGGCTTTCCTGTTCTCGTCTCGTTGCTCCAGGTGGCATTGCAAAAAGGATGGGTCACCTGTTGTGTGCTTCGCTGGCCTAGGGTTTCTCCATATGGCCATTGGCCTGTGCGAAGCCTTCAGCCACTGACCCCCCTGAGGATGGAGGAGGCCAAAAATGAGAAGACCAAAAGGATATTAAACCTCAGCGCGAGATTGTTGAGATCATCCAGTCCTTGCTGAACTGAAGAGGTGAGGCAGTGCGTTCTGTAATGTGGGGAAGGACCCCTGAGGGTCAGAGGGATTATTAGCTCCTCTCTCTTTACACAGGATTACACATTGGTGAAGAAGTCATCTGGAGAGTGTGTGGCCCAGAAGCCGTCCCTGGTTGTCAGGGAGGATGGATCAGTCCTCTTCCCAGAGTTCACCGACTGCACGCTACAAATCAGAGCAACGAGAGCAGATAGATCCTAGAACTCACCAGGCAAAATCATCGATCAGGCGAGCCGGAGAGGTGATGTGGAACAATCATACATAACACGGGTGGATGGTGAGGGGAGGATGAGCTGGACACATATACGATTAACACGGGGGTAATTGGTCTGAATGAATTAAGGGAGTGTGAGGAGAAATGAGCATGGGGAAAGTTTTACATAACAGGTGAGTGAGGGAGGTGAGTGGGGAAGTCTTGGACATTTATGACATACCACAGGTATTTGTGGGGCCTTGAATAAGATGAGAGGTGAGGGAGAATGCTGGGTACATTGATACGATACCAGCAGGGATGATGGGAGGTGAGGGAAATCGGACTTTATACATAAACAGGATGGTTGGTATGGATTAATGGGAGGTGAGTGAAGATGCAGGGAAAAGAGTCTAACAGGGTATGGTGTTGCGCTCGATGATGATGAATAGTGAAGTAAAATGCTTGGGACTATGTATACAGAACACGAGATGATGGGTTCTGGTTGAGTAGTGGAGAGTGAGAGAATTGCTGGTCATTATAACATAACCAAGAGGATAAGTGCGGCCTGGATTGATATAGATTGGAGTAGAAGATGCTGGGAGCATTATACAGGTAAGACACTGGAGGGATGATGTGCTCTGATGATAGTGGGAGAGGAATGGCTGGATACATTATACATAACACCCACCAGATTGAATGGGTTCTGTATGATGAGAGGTGGAGGGGAAGAAAAAAAAAAAAAATAAGCTGGGGCATTATACAGAAACACAGAGGATGTGAGGGGAATGCCTGGACATTATACAAACTAGAGGTAATGTGAGGGGAGTGTTGGGATAGTTTAACATAACACTGGTTTGGTGGGGAGGTGAGTGGAATTCTGGGACATTATAACACGTTGAGGAATGTTAGTGGAATGCCTGGGACATAACTTAACTCAGTAAGATGATGTAGAGGTGAAGGTAATTCCTGCACAATATAACATATACACAGTTGATGATTGGAATCTGGATTATAATGAAAGGTGAGGGTGAATGTTGGGACATATACATAACACTGGTGATGAATGGGTCTGGATGATGATGAATGGTTAGCGAAAGCTGGGACATTATAACATAACACAGGAGATGGGTTCTGTAAGAGAGAGGTGAGGGGAAAGCTGGACCTGATACATAACACTGGATGTTGTGATCTTGATCATGAAGGAGCGTGAGGGGTAAAGCGGGGACATTATTCATTAACACGGATGATGGCTCTTGGTATGATGATAGGAAAGGAATGCTGGGACATAATACAGGAACACAGATATGATGGGCTGGATGATGAAGGTGATTGTGGAAGTGCTTGGGGCATATACATATACGCGACAGGGATAAGTGGGCTGGATGCTTGAAGTGAGGGAATGTCATAGTGGCAATATGACAAACAAGGGTGGGAATGAGGGGAATGTCTGGGATATTATTACAAACATATGGAAGTGATGGGAATGCATGTTTATATTAAAACATAACGACAGGGGATATGGTAGTTTGAGGGGAATGCTGGTGACATTATACATTAACACAGGAGGTATGAGTGGGAGATGTGAGGCGAATACTGGACATGTATACCTAACATGGACACGGGAGTGATGGGGTATCGTATGATGAAACGGTAGAGGGGTTAGGGTGAATATCGGGACATTATACATGAACACAGGTTAGGATGGGCGCTTGATGATTGATGGGAGGTGTCAAGGGAATACTGGGACATTGACTACATAGAGCACAGGGAAAATGGGGAGGTGATGGTTAGATGCCTGTGACATTTTATACGTAACTGAATTAGTGGAGAGAGGGGAATGTTGGGAATGGTGGGAGTTATTGATGGGTTGTGTATTATACAGAACATTCACTGGAGAAAAATCCTAAACGAATATCCAAACTCCTCGGAAAATATAACGTTGTAATATATCCCCTTGAAAAAATACGATTAGCGTATCTCAGAAATCGTATCTAAATACAATTAATTAATAAACACACTGACCCTAGTCTACTATTCCCTACACTTATCCTCGAAATAGACACAAGTAATCGTCCGCGGATTTAGGGGAATGCTGGGACATTATACATAAACACTGATATCATGAGGTGAGGTGGAATGCTGTGCTCAGTATAACTTAAAACGGGATTATGGTCTAGGATGATGATGAGAAGTGAGGGTATTGCTGGCACATTATACATCACAGTGGATGGTTGGGAGTGAAGTGAAGACGTGACATTATACATAACACCTGCAGATGATGATATAGTGGTAGTGGGAATGCTGGGAGCATTATACAGTAACGATAAGGGGGATGATGTCTGGGATTATATGAAGGTGAGGAATGCTGGGAAATTATACAAACGTGCATGGGATGATGGCTCTGGTTATGAGAGGGATAGGGGAATGCTGAGACATACGATAACAACCGGAGGATGATAGGTCTTGATGAATTAGAGTTAGGAATGGCTGGGTTCATTATACATAACACAGTGATGTGAGGAGGAATGCTGGGTCAATATACAATATGAGGGAAATTGATGGGGAATTGCTGGGATAGTTATACTTAACACTGGAGGATGAGAGGTGGAATGGATAGCTGTGGTACATTAATACCTAACACAGGGATTGTGGAGTGAGGGAATTCTGTTACATTAAAACACGGATGAATGGAAGGTAGGATGTCGTGGAGCATTAATTAATAACAGGGGAATGATGGGTCTGATTAGGATGAGAGTGAGGGGTAATGCTGTACATACATAACACAGGGGGAGGAATGGTCTGATGTGAGTGGGAGTGGAGGGAATGCTGGGACATTATAGCATAACACAGGGGTGATAGGTCTGATTGTGGAGAGGTTGATGGGAACAGAGTTGACGATTATACAATACCCGGGTTTTGATGGGTCTTGATGATGATGTGAGGGAATGGGGACATTTATACATTACACAGGGTGATGATGTGTCTGGAGTATGAGAGGTAGGGGACTGCTGGGACATTAATACAATGAACAAGCGAGGTTGATGGTCCTGGGTGTGGATGGGATGGTTGAGGAATGTTATTGAGATGATACTTAACACGGGATGATGGGTTCTGGAGATAAAGTGAGGGGAATGCTGGTGACATAATACGGATAACGACAGTGATGATGGTGTCTGAGATGATGAAGGTGAGGGGATTGTGACAGTATACATAACACAGGATGAATGGGTCTGGATGATATGAGAGAGGTGAGTGGGAGAGGCTGGACATCATACATAACACTGGGGATGATGTGGACGGATGATGAGGAGAGGTGAGGTCTTCTAGAATGGAATGTGTGCACCAGGTCTCACGATGTTTTGTTAAGAGGGTAGTTTGATTTGTTTTTTTCTCAGGAGATAATTGTTTAGGAGAGACATCTTTAGCTGTCCGCCCCGTCACATTCACCCAGGTAATAGACTTTCATGGGTTAGTAGAGAAGATCGTCTGCATCGATCTACACTCAGGTGTTACTTGTAATATGTTTGTTTTTTGCAGATACGTCCTTTGAGAGATCTTCACCAGAAAGCCCCTCCAGCCCTTGTTCCGTTGAGGATGGGGAAGAAGACAACCGCACAGGTCCACGGGGCGATTCAGCCCCTGCTATATTATCAGAGTAGAGTGCGACGGCGTTGGCCTCTCCTATAGATGAAATGTGTCTGTGTCTCATGCGAGCTCCGACGTTCATCAGTTCTGCTCTTGTGTTGTCTCTTAGGAGAATGACCTCTTCATCATTAAAGTTGAGGCTGTAGAGGAAGATGACGTGTATAGGAATGGTGGACGGCAGTGCAAGATGGAGAGCATTACTACAGACAGCACCGTAGGTAAGGAACGTGTCAGGAGGTGAGGACATCCTCTGGCTACACAGACGCTTACTGTTGGGTTTGGGGTAATCTCTGCAGTTCGGTAGTAGATATCTACGTGGCAGACGTCCCGTCCCGCTCCGTACTGAGCTAATGCTGCCTCTACCTTGCTGTGATGACTGCTCAGGTGTAATACATGATGCGTAGCCTCCATGGAAGGTTCCAGCAGATGCAGTATGGTAGGATCTCGCCCACTGGCCACAAAGGGTGAATAAGGGTGACTGAGTTCAGCACGCTTGCTCTATTCAGGGATGCTCATAACTGGGAGAACTGTGCAGGTTCAGCCAGCTGTACCTCCCTATGGCCGGGCAATAGTCCACTCTGAAGGGCGGAAAACATTCAATATCGGTGTATTTGGCAGCTTTCTCTTGTGGCCGTACATGTGCAGCTCTCAGTCTACTCTGATGGGAGTTCTTTGCACCTGTACTTGAAGCTGTCTTCAATGAATGGATAGGTGGCCGCACATGCGCAGCTTTCCTTTTACTTCTGTAAGAATCTTTTGCACCTGTACTGGATACTTCTCTACAAGTTGAATGTAGATTAACCTGAATTTTGTCCCAGCATTCATGGTTCCGTCCATCAGTGCACACGCCTTTGGTTCGGGGCTCCATTTTGGCTGGACACCATGGGCGACGTCCCTTTAGGGCTGCAACATTTTTTTGGTGTATTTTGCACCAATGTATCTGGAGTTCACTGTGTGAATAACCTTTTACTTGTTTGTTGAATAAGATGAAATGAGTCAGACTATAAAACAAGCTGATCAGAAGAATGGGTTGTTGGCGCATGGCCGCAGCTCGGGTACCGAAGTAAGAATTCATACCACCGTACAAGGAGTCTCCTTTACTAGTGTATGGCTAGCTGTCAGTCGCAGGCGATTTTATTTTTGCTTGCTTCACACATCCAAACAGAAAGGGTTCAATATTCCTATTTTGCCCCGGCCATTTGGAAAAACTGCATAACGAGTTATATCTACACGCCTCTATCAACCAGTTGGGGAGGTTTGTGTTAGACGGTCCCAGCTTATGTTGCCCCCAGTCCTTGTCTAGAATTTACTTGAGAAACTGTGATTTGTCACCTGATTTACAAACCCGATTTATGTTCAAACAAAAATGCACAAAATCGCTCAAGATTTTCAGAGAAGGGCGATGCATTGAGGGTGTCATGGGGGGCATTTGTAAGATTCCGTTAATTTTAGAAGCCAGAGATATAAGGTATGTCACCCAAGATCCTACAGGAAAAACCCTCTATGATCCCAAGATGCACCTAGGACTCTCCAGTCGGAACCTGCCTTTTGATCTTTCTCATTACGAGGAGCCGCCTGATAAATGTGTTAAAAAAAATAAAAGCCACAAAGGGGTAGAAATCCCTCCCAGAAAAAAGTAAAGAGATTTAATAGAATAAACCCGAGCTGCCATGTGGGGAGGTTACCTCCTCTGTCTCTTGTTCAAAGTGGTGGGTATCCTCAGTGAACGACAATCAATCATGATGAAATTCGGAAAAAAAAGCGTTCCTTTTCATGTAGCGAATGCAGCAAGACGTATACTCATAAATCGCATCTGGTCCAACATCAGAGAGTCCACACAGGGGAGAAGCCATATCCGTGCGACGCCTGCAGTAAATGTTTTTCAAGGAAATCACACCTGGTTGAACATCAGAGAACTCACACGGGGAAGAAGCCATTTTCTTGTTCAGAATGTGGCAAATGTTTTAGCAAAAAATCCAATCTCATACAACACAGGAGAAGTCACACGGGGGAGAAGCCCTTCTCGTGTTCAGAGTGTGGCAGATGCTTCACAGTGAAAGGAAACCTGGAGAGACACCAGAGAACTCACCGGGACGAGAGGTTGTTCTCCTGCTCCGAGTGCGGAAAGTTCTTTTCTCAGAAGTCGCATCTTCTCGAACATCAGAGAATTCACACAGGCGAGAGACCGTATTCTTGTCCAGATTGTGGAAAATGTTTTAACGACAGATCGGATCTTGTAATACACCAGAGAATTCACATTGGAGAGCAGGTTTTCCAACTTCCCTCTGATGGCATCCTCTCTCATAGGTTGTAGTAGGTGTGTGGACTGTTACTATGGGTGGGAATCCACCTGAACGTTATGTGTGATGCATCTCATGAACATTCAAGCTTATTAGTGTTCCTTTCACACAACAAATCTTCTCAACCCTAAACTATCCTTCTATCCGTGTCTGAAATATGCAATTCTTGCCTCTCACTACTGTTTCGGGGAATCATCTGTAAGATTGTATTGTACTACTCCCCGTAATCTCTTCCATGCCTTCGATAGCGTATCCGAGGCGACTGGTGCACGTCCATTTGGTTTGATGTCTCTCATATTTTTATACATACAACACTTATTAATCTTGTATTTTAAGGGTTTGTTCCACATACTAAAGGAGAGATACCAAAAGATTTTCAGGTGAAGGTTATAAAGAAGCTTCAGTAGACTTCCATGTCATGTGTGGAGACCATCAGGAGAACCAAGCTGCTAAAAGGGTCTAAAGGAATCCCAGAAATATGCCTAAACCTGTGACCTTGCTGGACAATATTCTCATCAGGCTAGTGGGCTTTATAGCCACCCCGATGTGTAATGAATGTTTTTTCTGTTGTACATGCGTTAGAGGACAGTAAGAACCATTGCCATGAGGATCATTACTGCTATGAAAGGACAGGAAATGTCTCTGGTGAAGGAACTGTTCACATTGGCAGCCTATTGGAGACCAGGTTGTGACTCACATTAGATAGCTGGGTGCCCCCCACTCACCATATAGGCGCATGCTCGGCTTAGATGAGTTCCTAATTGGGAGAGGAGACCCTAAATGAGCTGAGTATGGTTTTTAGTAACCACAAAACATGTTATGACCAGTTATTTGCCTCTTGTTTCAAGGTCATGGAGACAAGGTCAGTAGATTGTGCGTCGTGGAGGGGTCATGATGGGGTAAACTATCAATGTAATCAGTAAATGATTGCACAGGTGAAAAGGGCCTAAAAGTGCAGTGGAGCGTCCAGCATCCTCAACTTACCCCTGATATCTGCCATTAGGGGAGACTCACGCTACTCCCCTAAGCACCAGATGATTGACCAGTCCCACCGGAATTGACAGGTCTGCTTGATGATGCCTTGCCACCGTTAAGGTTTCTTTATTACATTTGAACATCTTTTGGTAGCTCTCCTTTTAGTGTTCTGGTTTTACCTTTAGTGATCACTTTGATTATAAGCCAGAGTGTTAATATATTACAAATGCTATGCAGGCTATTCAGATTTTACACTGCATGAAGACTCCAGGCCTACTGCAGTCCATTGCTTGACTCTAGTGTTGTGAAGACTCCAGGCCTCCTGCGGTCCATTGCTTGATTCTAGTGTCGTGAAGACTCCAGGCCTCCAGCAGTCCATTGCTTGACTCTAGTGTCATGAAGTCTCCAGGCCTCCTGCAGTCCATTGCTTGACTCTAGTGTCATGAAGTCTCCAGGCCTACTGCAGTCCATTGCTTGACTCTAGTGTCATGAAGTCTCCAGGCCTCCTGCAGTCCATTGCTTGACTCTAGTTTTTGAAGTCTCCAGGCCTCCTGCAGTCCAGTGCTTGACTCTAGTGTCATGAAGTCTCCAGGCCTCCTGCAGTCCATTGGTTGACTCTAGTGTCGTGAAGGCTCCAGGCCTCCTGCAGTCCATTGCTTGACTCTAGTGTCATGAAGTCTCCAGGCCTACTGCAGTCCATTGGCTGACTCTAGTGTCGTGAAGTCTCCAGGCCTCCTGCAGTCCATTGCTTGACTCTAGTGTCATGAAATCTCCAGGCCTACTGCAGTCCATTGGCTGACTCTAGACTAAGTCCACTAGAGACTCCGGATGACCTTCAGTCCATTGGCTGACTCCAGACTATGTGTAGTGAAGACATTGGGTGCCTTCACTTCTTTGGCTGACTCTTGACTGTGTGTCATCAAGACCCAGGGCAGCCTGCGGTCTGTTCTATGACTCTTGACTGCTTGTTGTGAAGACTCAGAGTGGCCTACAGTTCATTGGCTGACTGTAAACTATGTCTACTAGAGACTCCATGCGGCCTGCAGTCCATTTGATGACTCCAGTCTACGTGTTGTGGAGACTCCACGCGGCCTGCAGTCCATTCGATGACTCCAGTCTACGTATTGTGGAGACTCCACGCGGCCTGCAGTCCATTCGATGACTCTAGTCTATGAGTTGTGGAGACTCCACGCGGCCTGCAGTCCATTGGATGACTCTAGTCTACGTATTGTGGAGACTCCACGCGGCCTGCAGTCCATTGGATGACTCTAGTCTACGTATTGTGGAGACTCCACGCGGCCTGCAGTCCATTGGATGACTCTAGTCTACTTATTGTGGAGACTCCACGCGGCCTGCAGTCCATTGGATGACTCTAGTCTACGTATTCTGGAGACTCCACGCGGCCTGCAGTCCATTGGATGACTCTAGTCTACGTATTGTGGAGACTCCACGCGGCCTGCAGTCCATTGGATGACTCTAGTCTACGTATTGTGGAGACTCCACGCGGCCTGCAATCCATTGGATCACTCTAGTCTACGTATTGTGGAGACTCCACGCGGCCTGCAGTCCATTGGATGACTCTAGTCTACGTATTGTGGAGACTCCACGCGGCCTGCAGTCCATTCGATGACTCTAGTCTACGTGTTGTGGAGACTCCATGCGGCCTGCAGTCCATTTGATGACTCCAGTCTACGTGTTGTGGAGACTTCACGCGGCCTGCAGTCCATTCGATGACTCTAGTCTATGAGTTGTGGAGACTCCACGCGGCCTGCAGTCCATTGGATGACTCTAGTCTACGAGTTGTGGAGACTCCACGCGGCCAGCAGTGCATTCGTTGTCTCTAGTCTACGAGTTGTGGAGACTCCACGCGGCCTGCAGTTCATTCGATGACTCTAGTCTACGTGTTGTGGAGACTCCACGCGGCCTGCAGTCCATTCGATGACTCTAGTCTATGTGTTGTGGAGACTCCACGCGGCCTGCAGTCCATTGGATGACTCTAGTCTACGTATTGTGGAGACTCCACGCGGCCTGCAGGCCATTCGACGACTCTAGTCTACGTGTTGTGGAGACTCCACGCGGCCTGCAGTTCATTCGATGACTCTAGTCTACGTGTTGTGGAGACTCCACACGGCCTGCAGTCCATTGGATGACTCTAGTCTACGTATTGTGGAGACTCCACGCGGCCTGCAGTCCATTCGATGACTCTAGTCTACGTGTTGTGGAGACTCCACGCGGCCTGCAGTTCGTTCGATGACTCTAGTCTATGAGTTGTGGAGACTCCACGCGGCCTGCAGTTCATTCGATGACTCTAGTCTACGTGTTGTGGAGACTCCACGCGGCATGCAGTTCATTAGATGACTCTAGTCTACGTGTTGTGGAGACTCCACGCGGCCTGCAGTCCATTCAATGACTCTAGTCTACATGTTGTGGAGACTCCACGCGGCCTGCAGTCCATTGGATGACTATAGTCTACATGTTGTGGAGACTCCACGCGGCCTGCAGTCCATTCGATGACTCTAGTCTACGTGTTGTGGAGACTCCACGCGGCCTGCAGTCCATTCGATGACTCTAGTCTACGTGTTGTGGAGACTCCACGCGGCCTGCAGTGCATTAGATGACTCTAGTCTACGTGTTGTGGAGACTCCACGCGGCCTGCAGTCCATTCGATGACTCTAGTCTACGTGTTGTGGAGACTCCACGCGGCCTGCAGTCCATTCGATGACTCTAGTCTACGTGTTGTGGAGACTCCACGCGGCCTGCAGTCCATTCGATGACTCTAGTCTACGTGTTTGTGGAGACTCCACTCGGCCCGCAGTCCATTGGATGACTCTCGTCTACGTTTTGTGGAGACTCCACGCGGCCTGCAGTCCATTCGATGACTCTAGTCTACGTGTTGTGGAGACTCCACGCGGCCTGCAGTCCATTCGATGACTCTAGTCTACATGTTGTGGAGACTCCACGCGGCCTGCAGTCCATTCGATGACTCCAGTCTACCTGTTGTGGAGACTCCACGCGGCCTGCAGTTAATTCGATGACTCTAGTCTATGAGTTGTGGAGACTCCACGCGGCCTGCAGTCCATTCGATGACTTTATTCTACATGTTGTGGAGACTCCACGCGGCCTGCAGTCCATTCGATGACTCTAGTCTATGAGTTGTGGAGACTCCACGCGGCCTGCAGTCCATTCGATGCCCAGGATCTTTGGGCAGCTCTATGGAACCCAGCTTCTTGCATCATTACTCTATTGAGGTCAATGAAACTGCTTTGGTCCAGCAGCCCAGATGGGGCAGATGGGCTTCCAGAATAGACTAGCAGTCTCCTACTGTCTCCAGTCACTTGTCCATCCCTAAATGAGGGTATTGAAGAGCAAACCAGATGGGTGACTGTTACGATGCGTGACCCCTGCCTTAAATTAATTGTTCCACTTCGTTTTTAAGATGATTGTTTACAATGAAATATATTTTTGTAATAAATGTCTGGTTTTTTGTTTTGTACGTTCATTTGCAATAGATCTTTTTAATAAGACAACCTCATAGACCATATCATGAGCTACACAAAACGTCTAAGGAACCTGGGAGGGAGGACAAATCTGGGGTTATAGGACCGACAGGAGAAGGTGAGATAGCGCAGCTGTCTAATGACGTGTGACAGTCACTGGGCCAATGTGGGAAGCAGAGCCAGTCTAGAGCGGAGCTGTCTAATGACGTGTGACAGTCACTGGGCCGATGTGAGAAGCAGAGCGAGTCTAGAGTGGAGCTGTCTAATGACGTGTGACAGTCACTGGGCCCATGTGGGAAGCAGAGCTAGTCCCAGACTGGAGCTGTCTAATGACGTGTGACAGTCACTGGGCCCATGTGGGAAGCAGAGCCAGTCTAGAGCGGAGCTGTCTAATGACGTGTGACAGTCACTGGGCCCATGTGGGAAGCAGAGCTAGTCTAGACTGGAGCTGTCTAATGACGTGTGACAGTCACTGGGCCGATGTGGGAAGCAGAGCTAGTCTAGACTGGAGCTGTCTAATGACGTGTGACAGTCACTGGGCCCATGTGGGAAGCAGAGCCAGTCTAGACGGGAGCTGTCTAATGACGTGTGACAGTCACTGGGCCGATGTGGGAAGCAGAGCCAGTCTAGAGCGGAGCTGTCTAATGACGTGTGACAGTCACTGGGCCGATGTGGGATGCAGAGCTAGTCTAGAGTGGAGCTGTCTAATGACGTGTGACAGTCACTGGGCCCATGTGGGAAGCAGAGCCAGTCTAGACTGGAGCTGTCTAATGACGTGTGACAGTCACTGGGCCCATGTGGGAAGCAGAGCTAAGCTAGAGCTGAGCTGTCTAATGACGTGTGACAGTCACTGGGCCCATGTGGGAAGCAGAGCCAGTCTAGAGCGGAGCTGTCTAATGACGTGTGACAGTCACTGGGCCGATGTGGGAAGCAGAGCTAGTCTAGAGCGGAGCTGTCTAATGACGTGTGACAGTCACTGGGCCCATGTGGGAAGCAGAGCTAGTCTAGAGCGGAGCTGTCTAATTATGTGTGACCGTCACTGGGCCGATGTGGGAAGCAGAGATAATCTAGAGCGGAGCTGTCTAATGACGTGTGACAGTCACTGGGCCCATGTGGGAAGCAGAGCTAGTCTCGACTGGAGCTGTCTAATGACGTTTGACAGTCACTGGGCCCATGTGGGAAGCAGAGCTAAGCTAGAGCTGAGCTGTCTAATGACGTGTGACAGTCTCTGGGCCCATGTGGGAAGCAGAGCCAGTCTAGACTGGAGCTGTCTAATGACGTGTGACAGTCACTGGGCCGATGTGGGAAGCAGAGCCAGTCTAGAGCGGAGCTGTCTAATGACGTGTGACAGTCACTGGGCCGATGTGGGAAGCAGAGCTAGTCTAGACTGGAGCTGTCTAATGACGTGTGACAGTCACTGGTCCGATGTGGGAAGCAGAGCCAGTCTAGAGCGGAGCTGTCTAATGACGTGTGACAGTCACTGGGCCCATGTGGGAAGCAGAGCTAGTCTAGACTGGAGCTGTCTAATGACGTGTGACAGTCACTGGGCCCATGTGGGAAGCAGAGCCAGTCTAGAGCGGAGCTGTCTAATGACGTGTGACAGTCACTGGGCCCATGTGGGAAGCAGAGCCAGTCTAGAGCGGAGCTGTCTAATGACGTGTGACAGTCACTGGGCCCATGTGGGAAGCAGAGCCAGTCTAGAGCGGAGCTGTCTAATGACGTGTGACAGTCACTGGGCCGATGTGGGAAGCAGAGCCAGTCTAGAGCGGAGCTGTCTAATCTCTAGGCCCCAGACTCATATGTTACAAGCTACCACTGTATTAATAATGCAAATATTACTTGCTTGGTAACTTAATCAGGGAAATCTTCTATATGGCCGTCCCTGCTGAGTCTTTCTTGCTGGTGGAAGGTTATCCAGCACAGCTGTAGGGAAAAAAACATGTCCTTTTTAATAGATTTTTTCTAATTTTATACAACATAAAACACAGAACATGCAATTGTTGTGTGACGGTGTAGGGGGTAGATTGCCCCTTCATGAGCGCGGTCCTCAAAATAATGTGTATTGTTTGATTCTGCTTCTGGCCGCGTGTTGAGAGCAGGGAGGGAGCCGGCTCCATCCCTGCTGTGTTTGTACTATGTCTTTCCCGTATCTGCAGGGCGTACCTTCGGTGCAAATACCCTCCACAGTCTGGCCCACAAATCAGCTGTGTGATCCTGCCTCTGGGGGTAAACCGTAAAGCACTTGGCTTGTGTTTGGCTGATGGTTGCTTTTCCCCATAGAGAACATTCCTGATTTTGCAGCAGGAGCAGTGAAGACGTCTGCTGCTGTCAATGAAGTTTCTGGTGGCGAGTTGTGCTGGCTGCGGCACTGCACCAGCTGACTGCGGATGCCGCACGGTGGGCGCTGCACTGCACCAGCTGACTGCGGATGCCGCACGGTGGGCGCTGCACTGCACCAGCTGACTGCGGATGCCGCACGGTGGGCGCTGCACTGCACCAGCTGACTGCGGATGCCGCACGGTGGGCGCTGCACAACAGTACCTGACTGCGGATGCCGCACGGTGGGCGCTGCACTGCAGCAGCTGACTGCGGATGCTGCACGGTGGGCGCTGCACTGCAGCAGCTGACTGCGGATACCGCACGGTGGGCGCTGCACTGCAGCAGCTGACTGCGGATGCCGCACGGAGGGCGCTGCACTGCACCAACTGACTGCGGATGCTGCACGGTGGGCGCTGCACTGCACCAGCTGACTGCGGATGCCGCACGGTGGGCACTGCACAAGCTGACTGCGGATGCTGCACGGTGGGCGCTGCACTGCACCAGCTGTGTGCGGATGCCGCACGGTGGGCACTGCACCAGCTGACTGAGGATGCCGCACGGTGGGCACTGCACCAGCTGACTGAGGATGCCGCACGGTGGGCGCTGCACTGCAGCAGCTGACTGCGGATGCCGCACGGTGGGCGCTGCACTGCACCAGCTGACTGCGGATGCCGCACGGTGGGCACTGCACCAGCTGACTGCGGATGCCGCACGGTGGGCGCTGCACTGCAGCAGCTGACTGCGGATGCTGCACGGTGGGCGCTGCACTGCACCAGCTGACTGCGGATGCCGCACGGTGGGCGCTGCACTGCACCAGCTGACTGCGGATGACGCACGGTGGGCGCTGCACTGCACCAGCTGACTGCGGATGCCGCACGGTGGGCACTGCACCAGCTGACTGCGGATGCCGCACGGTGGGCGCTGCACTGCACCAGCTGACTGCGGATGCCGCACGGTGGGCGCTGCACTGCACCAGCTGACTGCGGATGCCGCACGGTGGGCGCTGCACTGCACCAGCTGACTGCGGATGCCGCACGGTGGGCGCTTCCAGCTGGGAGCACGCTGTGGAGCCTGACCTCTCTGCCAGACCCTGTATGGAGTTCCCGCACCCGCTGGCTGACACCAGCAGTGCGCTGCCGCTGCCCACGGAAAGGCGCGGAGAGTTAGGGTATGTTCACACGGCAAAATTACGGTAATCCACAGCTCTCCTAGAGAACTATGGATGACGCCTCCTCTCCCCGCTCGTACAATATGATTGTATTGTATGTGCGGGGAGATAGGTGACAGGTCAATTATTTGCGGCAAGTACGCGCCGCGAGTAACCAATGTCAATGGGGCCAGCGGGCTGTCGTTCCCCCCGCGGCGCGGGAGTACGTGCGTATTAGCGTGAGCTCCTGAAAGACACGATATACTGCAGCATGTACTGTACGCGCCGCAGCGCGTCGTGTGAACATAGCCTTACTGGGATGGGTGACGAGCAGCACCCAGTGTGTTGTGTGGAGGGGACGGCATGTTTTCCAGAGGTTCTTGCTGGCAGCCGCCGGACTCCTCTGCTCAGTGTTTTCCCAGGAGCCTGGAGGGGGCGACGGGTTTTAACTTCTTACACCCCGCAGCATCGCCCCACTCCGTCCTCCTGGGAAAACACTGAGCAGAGGCGGCTCCATGGAAAAGTACATTTGGACTATAAGACGCTCCCCTATTGTCCTTCAAATTTGGGGATAAAAAGTGCGTCTTATAGTCCTAAAAAATCCGCTCTCTCCATTGTTGACCAGCAGAGGAGTCCCCCGGGCCGTGGCTCAGAGACACCGCAGTATCCGAAATTTGTATTAGAACCTTCCGGGAATCTTCCTGTGTCCCCCGGTATCTAACAAGCCGCTGAACCCGGGGCAAGAAGCTGCCGCAGAGAGACGTGTGACTGCTGTGACTGCTGTGTAAGGTATCGGCGGCCGCCTGATGCAACAGCAGCGAGGGCTCCACACATCTTAGGTTTGAGAAACCAAGAAGCACCTTCCAACAGCTCATGCGCGGGTGATTGGAGAACACGGTGAGGGCGTTAGAGCTGCTTGTCATAGGCGACCCCAGCCTGCCCCCTCTGCCTCCATTACATCCTGCTTTAAAGATCTAAAAGTATAGAGAACATTTCAAAGTTCAAAACACGACGCATTTCATAAAAGCAAAATACAAAAGATTGATTCTCCGTGTGTCCTGGCAACGCTGAGCTATATCTATTTATCATGAATGGTCCCTCCATACCGCGGCGTCAGCGCCCTCCATACTGCACCGTCACCGCCCTCCATACCGCGGCGTCACCGCCCTCCATACTGCACCGTCACCGCCCTCCATACCGCGGCGTCAGCGCCCTCCATACTGCAGCGTCACCACCCTCCATACCGCGGCGTCACCTCCCTCCATACCGCGGCGTCAGCGCCCTCCATACCGCGGCGTCAGCGCCCTCCATACTGCAGCGTCACCACCCTCCATACCGCGGCGTAACCTCCCTCCATACCGCGGCGTCACCTCCCTCCATACCGCGGCGTCAGCGCCCTCCATACCGCGGCGTCAGCGCCCTCCATACCGCGGCGTCAGCGCCCTCCATACCGCGGCGTCAGCGCCCTCCATACCGCGGCGTCACCGCCCTCCATACTGCACCGTCACCGCCCTCCATACCGCGGCGTCAGCGCCCTCCATCCTGCGGCGTCACCGCCCTCCATACCGCGGCGTCAGCGCCCTCCATCCTGCGGCGTCACCGCCCTCCATACCGCAGCGTCAGCGCCCTCCATACTGCACTGTCACCGCACTCCATACCGCAGCGTCACCTCCCTCCATCCTGCGGCGTCACCTCCCTCCATACTGCAGCGTCACCACCCTCCATACCGCGGCATCAGCGCCCTCCATACTGCACCGTCACCGCCCTCCATACCGCGGCGTCAGTGCCCTCCATACTGCAGCGTCACCGCCCTCCATACCGCGGCGTCAGCGCCCTCCATACCGCGGCGTCAGCGCCCTCCATACCACGGCGTCAGCACCCTCCATACCGCGGCGTCAGCGCCCTCCATACTGCAGCGTCACCTCCCTCCATACTGCACCGTCACCGCCCTCCATACCTCGGCGTCACCTCCCTCCATCCTGCGGCGTCACCTCCCTCCATACTGCACCGTCACCTCCCTCCATACTGCGGCGTCACCTCCCTCCATACCGCGCCGTCACCTCCCTCCATACCGCGCCGTCACCTCCCTCCATACCGCGCCGTCACCTCCCTCCATACCGCGCCGTCACCTCCCTCCATACCGCGCCGTCACCTCCCTCCATACAGCGGCGTCACCGCCCTCCATACCGCGGCGTCACCTCCAACCATAAGGCGGCGTCACCTCCCTCCATACTGCACCGTCACCTCCCTCCATACCGCGGCGTCACCTCCCTCCATACTGCGGCGTCACCTCCCTCCATACCGCGGCGTCACCTCCCTCCATACCGCGGCGTCACCTCCCTCCATACTGCGGCGTCACCTCCCTCCATACCGCGGCGTCAGCGCCCTCCATACCACGGCGTCACCTCCCTCCATACTGCAGCGTCACCACCCTCCATCCTGCGGCGTCACCTCCCTCCATACTGCACCGTCACCGCCCTCCATACCGCGGGGTCACCGCCCTCCATCCTGCGGCGTCACCTCCCTCCATACCGCGGCGTCAGCGCCCTCCATCCTGCGGCGTCAGCGCCCTCCATACCGCGGCGTCACCGCCCTCCATACCGCGGCGTCACCGCCCTCCATACCGCGGCGTCAGCGCCCTCCATACCGCGGCGTCAGCGCCCTCCATACCGCGGCGTCAGCGCCCTCCATACCGCGGCGTCAGCGCCCTCCATACCTCGGCGTCAGCGCCCTCCATACCGCGGCGTCAGCGCCCTCCATACCGCGGCGTCAGCGCCCTCCATACCGCGGCGTCAGCGCCCTCCATACTGCGGCGTCACCTCCCTCCATACCGCGCCGTCACCTCCCTCCATACCGCGGCGTCACCTCCCTCCATACTGCACCGTCACCGCCCTCCATACCGCGGCGTCACTTCCCTCCATACTGCGGCGTCACCTCCCTCCATACCGCGGCGTCAGCGCCCTCCATCCTGCGGCGTCAGCGCCCTCCATCCAGCGGCGTCACCTCCCTCCATACCGCGGCGTCACCGCCCTCCATACCGCGGCGTCAGCGCCCTCCATACACGCGGCGTCAGCGCCCTCCATACTGGCGGCGTCAGCGCCCTCCATTACCTCGGCGTCAGCGCCTCCATACCGCGGCGTCTGCGCCCTCCATTACGCGGCGTCAGCGCCCTCCATACTGCGGCATCACCTCCCTCCATACCGCGGCGTCACCTCCCTCCATACTGCGGCGTCAGCGCCCTCCATACTGCGGCGTCAGCGCCCTCCATACCGCGGCGTCACTTCCCTCCATACTGCGGCGTCACCTCCCTCCATACCGCGGCGTCACCTCCCTCCATACTGCGGCGTCAGCTCCCTCCATACCGCGGCGTCAGCGCCCTCCATCCTGCGGCGTCACCGCCCTCCATACCGCGGCGTCACCTCCCTCCATACCGCGGCGTCAGCGCCCTCCATACCGCGGCGTCAGCGCCCTCCATACCTCGGCGTCAGCGCCCTCCATACTGCGGCGTCAGCGCCCTCCATACCGCGGCGTCAGCGCCCTCCATACCGCGGCGTCAGCGCCCTCCATACCGCGGCGTCAGCGCCCTCCATACCGCGGCGTCAGCGCCCTCCATACTGCGGCGTCACCTCCCTCCATACCGCGGCGTCACCTCCCTCCATACCGCGGCGTCACCTCCCTCCATACTGCGGCGTCAGCGCCCTCCATACCGCGGCGTCAGCGCCCTCCATACCGCGGCGTCACCTCCCTCCATACTGCGGCGTCACTTCCCTCCATACCGCGGCGTCAGCGCCCTCCATCCTGCGGCGTCACCTCCCTCCATACAGCGGCGTAACCTCCCTCCATACGGCGGCGTCCCCTCCCGCCATCCGTCGGCGTCAGCGCCGTCCATACGGCGGCGTCACCGCCCGCCAGACGGCGGCGTGAGCGGCCTCCATACTGCGGCATCACCTCCCTCCATACCGCGGCGTCACCTCCCTCCATACTGCGGCGTCAGCGCCCTCCATACTGCGGCGTCAGCGCCCTCCATACTGCGGCGTCACTTCCCTCCATACTGCGGCGTCACCTCCCTCCATACCGCGGCGTCAGCGCCCTCCATCCTGCGGCGTCACCGCCCTCCATACCGCGGCGTCAGCTCCCTCCATACCGCGGCGTCAGCGCCCTCATACCGCGGCGTCACCGCCCTCCATACCGCTGCGTCAGCGGCCTCCATACGGCAGCGTCAGTGGCCTCCATCCTGCGGCGTCACCGCCCCCGATACCGCGGCGTCACCTCCCTCCATACCGCTGCTTCACCTCCCTCCATACCGCGGCGTCAGCGCCCTCCATACCGCGGCGTCATCGCCCTCCATACCGTGGCGTCACCGCCCTCCATACCGCGGCGTCAGCGCCCTCCATACTGCGGCATCACCTCCCTCCATACCGCTGCGTCACCGCCCTCCATCCTGCGGCGTCACCGCCCTCCATACTGCTGCTTCAGCTCCCTCCATACCGCTGAGTCACCTCCCTCCATACTGCGGAGTCATCGCCCTCGATAGCGCGTCGTCAGCGCCCTCCATACCGTGGCGTCAGCGCCCTCCATACCGCGGCATCAGCGCCCTCCATACTGCGGCATCACCTCCCTCCATACTGCGGCGTCAGCGCCCTCCATACTGCGGCATCACCTCCCTCCATACCGCGGCGTCACCGCCCTCCATACCGCGGCGTCACCTCCCTCCATACTGCGGCGTCAGCGCCCTCCATACTGCGGCGTCACCGCCCTCCATACCGCGGCGTCACCGCCCTCCATACTGCACCGTCACCGCCCTCCATACTGCACCGTCACCGCCCTCCATACTGCACCGTCACCGCCCTCCATACCGCGGCGTCACCGCCCTCCATACTGCGCCGTCACCGCCCTCCATACTGCACCGTCACCGCCCTCCATACTGCACCGTCACCGCCCTCCATACCGCGGCGTCACCGCCCTCCATACTGCGGCGTCATCGCCCTCCATACCACGGCGTCACCGCCCTCCATACCGCGGCGTCACCGCCCTCCATACTGCGCCGTCATCGCCCTCCATACTGCGGCGTCATCGCCCTCCATACCGCGGCGTCAGCGCCCTCCATACCGCGGCGTCACCTCCCTCCATACTGCGGCGTCATCGCCCTCCATACCGCGGCGTCAGCGCCCTCCATACCGCGGCGGCACCTCCCTCCATACCGCGGCGTCATCGCCCTCCATACCACGGCGTCACCTCCCTCCATACCGCAGCGTCACCTCCCTCCATCCTGCGGCGTCACCGCCCTCCATACCCTCCGTCCATCACAACTGCTGCGGGTTTTGTCGCTGTAGTTGCATAAGCCGCGGTTGGTCTTGTTTTTTTTTCTGCTGTCGGCTCATACAGTTGAATGTCCGGGAAACCGACCACAAAACTCCAGCGGATTATACAACACGACGCAAAATCCACCAGAAAATGAGAAAAAACCGACCCGTGGAGACTACAGGACGTTTCATCTATTAAAGTCTATGGGCTTAGCAAACGGTCGGATTTTCAGCAGTTCCAAAATACTAAAACCTCTGGCAATCCGTCGTTTTCTTGTGCTGTGTGGACACGGCCTCAAGGTGCTTTCACACGGTGCGGTTTTTGTGCAGGAAGGCGCAGCAACTAAGGCTCTGTCTCCACTGCACAGAAAAACGGCCATTTTTTTCAGTGTTTTTCGTTTTCTAAAAATGCTGGAAAAACGACTGTAATCCTCTCCCATAGACTTTATAGTAAAACCTTCCGCTGTCTCCACTGAGCTGCTTTTATTTTACTGCTCGTCTTTTGCAACATGTTCTAAAAAAAGCCAGAGCCGGGCAGAAAATTTACTACAGGCGTTAGGGAAAAAGCGCCGGACGTCTTTTGGTGCGTTTTGGCCACAATTTTTCTATGAAAACCCTCCCAGGAGACCCAGGTCCCACCTATAGTGGGTGTAATAACAGTTATAACTGATCAAATCTGCAGACAAGGGTCTGATGTGTCCTTTTTGTACCTTTTGTAATAAAATGGTCATGCTGTGGTCGCTAACGATTTTTGTGCAATTCATATTTTTTTCGCTAAAAATACGTTTTTTTTTTATACAGATTTTGCCGCTAATAAAGTTATCTCGCTTGTGACAATAAAAATAAGTTTTTTTTACGGATTTGGGCACTAAAATCCTTTTCTTAACTTTATTAGCGCCAAAATATTTTATTCTCGGTTCGGACGCTAAAAATACGCTTTTTTACGGATTTTAGCGACAGAATCCTTTTTTTTTACGCATTTTGGAACTAAAATTCCTTACTGAACATATTTTAGTGCTAATAAAGTTATCTCGCTTCTGGCGCTAAAAATACGTTTTTTTACGAATTTTGGTGGCAGAATCCGTTTTTTTTACGGATTTTGGTACTAAAATCCTTTACTGAACATATTTTAACACTAATAAAGTTATCTCGCGTCAGACACTAAAAATACGTTTTTTTACGGATTTTAGCACCAGAATCCATTTTTTGGCAGATTTTGGCTCTAAAATCCTTTACTGAACATATTTTGGCGCTGATAAAGTGATCTCGCTTCTAACGCAAAAAATACGTTTTTTACGGATTTCGGCGCCAGAATCCGTTTTTTTGATGGGTTTTGGGGCTAAAATCCTTGTTTTTACAGATTTTGGCGCTAATAAAGTTTTCTCGCTTCTGACGCACAAAAAATACGTTTTTTTACGATTTCGGCGCCAGAATCCGTTTTTTTTACGGATTTTAGGTGCTAAAATCTGTATTTTTACAGATTTTGCCGCTAATAAAGCGATCTAGCTTTTGACGCAAAAAAATAAGTTTGTACGGATTTCGGTGCCAGATTCCGTTTTGTTTTTTTTTACTGATTTTGGTGCTAAAATCCATATCTTTAAAAATGTTGGCGCTAAAAAAGTGATCTCGCTTCTGACACTAAAAATAGGGGTTTTTTTTACGGAATTTGGCGCAATAATGCCTTTTTTGGGATTTTGCCGCTAAAATCCTTTTCTTTACAGATTTTGACGCTAATACAGTTATCTTGCTGTATGGAAAGATAATGTGGGTTTTTGTGGATTTTGGTGCAAAAGGTAATAAAGCAGTAGCTCGCAGCAGCAAACAAAAGGACATGTGCTCACAATGGTACAGTGATCTAAGGAAGTGACTACTTAGCATGTTAACTCCGCCTGTAGGGTGAAGCTTACATCCAATGGCTTAATGTGTGCAGACATTAAAAAGCAGAGCAAAGACGCTCCAAAAAACCAAAAACGCGCCTAAACACGGCCGTTTTCTCAGCAGCTTTTGACAGGAGGGGACAGAAAACTCAGTTTCATGAATGTTTTTAGTAATTCGTTTTCAGGTCGTTTTTTGCCCGCTGCAGGGGAGACATAGCCTAATGCTGTACATTGCTGCACAAAAAACACATCAAAAAATGCAGCGTGTGAACGCACCCTCACAGCTTCAGCACATTAAGCAGGTGTGCACCTTCTATAGTAGTAATCTAAAGCAGGCCTCCTCACACTGCAGCCCTCCAGCTGTTGGGAAACTACAATTCCCATCATCCCCACTGTTCAATAGAAGCAGCAGCCAATGGAAGCAGCTCCCATACATAGTGGCAGGTACAGGGAGCCAGCCATACGCAGCTGTAGGACAGGGGTGCAGAGGTAGCAGCCGGGCCCTGCAGCCTGAGGAGCCCTCCTCCCCATAAGGAGAGAGCAGCATTGTAAGCGGCACATGGTAGTTGGGTGCTTTTTGCACTGGGGGCGCCTCTGCTGTATGGTAGCAGCCGCCCCTCCTCAGCCTCTGTGCCCTGCTGTCAGCTATAATGGGCAGGCCTGCTCCTCCGCCCTCATGCAGTGGCCCGGCCATACAGGCTCACTCATAGGGGTGGATCACAGTCCAGCTCGACCGCCCGCCCCCTGCACTCCAAAGGGGGAGGAAGTGAGAGACAGGAAGAGGAAGCTGAGCCTCTCCATCCTGCAGCAAGCATTGGGCCAGGTACTGCACATATTGCACTATAGTGTTACAGACGGGACGCCGGCTGTCAGGTATCAGGCACTGAGGGGTGCGGACGTTCCTGTGCACACTCGTAGTATCCGATAGAAAGGTGACCCGGCGGATACGGTACCGCAGGGGGGCGCGGAGCCGGGGGGGGCTTACCTTCTGCATTGTATTCTAAGGGACACAATAGCACAGTTATGATTGTGTCCCATTAAAGGCAGGGGTGTCAAACTGCGGCCCTCCAGCTGTTGGGAAACTACAACTCCCATAATGCATTTGTATAATCTAGAATAGTGGGCATCATATGAGTTGTAGTTTCCCAACAGCTGGAGGGCCGCAGGTTGACACCTGTGCATTTGAGGTATGCACCGGCAAAAAATGCAGAAGGTAACCCGGCTTCGTGCCCCCATCTACCCCTGTGAGGCGGCTGTGGTACAGGACATCTTCACCCCCTGCTGCCTGACCCGGGAGGTAACCGCGGTGCCCATCCCCGGCACCCTCAGGCACTGGGGGCGACGTCTGTGCTATGGGAGGGGGATATTTCTCACTGTTATTTTTGCATTTTATTAAGCACCCGCCTGTAGGCGTCTGGGCGGAGAGCGCAGCTTGCACTAGGGCAGCGGTGTCATGCTGCGACCCCCCAGCTCTAGGGAAACTACAAATCCCATCATGCCCACTGTTATAGATTCTATAAATGCATGATGGGAGTTGTAGTTCCCCAACAGCTGAAGGTCGTAGTTTGGGCTGTGTTCACACGGCTGATTTTGACGCTGTTGACGGAGCGGATTTCAGAACGTTTCCAATCTCAAAACAGCCTCAAAAACCCTCTCAAAAGGCCCCGGGTCATCTCCATTGATTCCTATGTAAACCATGGCTGGAGCTCCCACCCGCCGAGGTTTCTCCTCTCTTCTTTGGACGTTGTATTGGCTGCTGTAAAAGAAGCGTCTTCAGCGCTGAAATCCCCCTAGGACTCAATGGAGACTTCAGAACCTCGTCCAGAACCTCCGCGAGATTGTAGACACGGTTCTCGCTGCGGTTTTGCTCTGGCCATTCATTTGTATGGGTGAAAACCGCGCAGAGAAAGATGTCTAGAACCTCTTGTGAAGAAGCGCGTTTCAGGCGAGGTGTTGATGCGGTTTTGGGCGCTGACAAATAAGCCGTGTGAACATCCCCTGAGGGCCTCTCTAGCTGCATAGCTACCAGTCAGAGCCCTCCTTTCAGTGTTTGATTGATAGAGGCAACAAGGAAAGTCTCAGACCTGGACAGTTCTCATACATGCCCCCCTAATTGTACAGCTGCAGGCAGTGGTGTAGCTACAGGGGTCACAGCACTTGGGGTAACCCCACAGGCCCCTGCATCGCTGGGTCACATAGATGCAGCGATCACAGCTGCCACCTCCAGGCTGAGCTGATACGCTGCTCCCAGACATTCAGACGCTAGAGGCAGCTAATGATGTCATTGTGGCACTGCCTGTACTAAGCCCTAAGGCCTGGTTCACACGGCAGGTTTGGCCGCGGGTTTCGGCGCGGTTCCCGTGGCCAAAACCTCGTCCAAATCACGCCACCAGTTCATTACATTATTTCCTATGGGAAACCGCATTGCTATTTACACGGCGCGGGTTTGGCCGCGGCTTTGCCACGCATGTGTGAGAAGTCTCACTGTCAATTCTTGACAGCGAGTCTTCAGCGGGGGTTTTTCCACACTTTTGCTTTTCGGCGCAGTTGGGCCGGGTTTTAGCCCCTTCCATTAATTTGTTTGGGGGGAAAAACCTCCCCGCAAACCACCCCCCAATCGGGGCCCGCACCGATAAACCTGGGCGGGAGCCGCGAGATTGTGGCCCCTTTTTGGGGGGTTTTTGGCCCCCAGAAACCCGCGGCCAAACCCTGTAAAAACCAGGCCTAACCCCATCGTTAGGTTTTACAGTTAGAAAAGGGCCAGATTAAGATGATGAAATCGCACAAACCTCTCCGCTTCAAAGAGGGGGTGAGTTTTAATTATTTTAAATTTGGGTTTTTGGGGTTCTGAAACACCCCCAAATTTACGGGGGCGGCCCCTTTTATCCCAGGGCTTCCCAGTTGGACCTTTTTTGCAGGAGTTGGGTTTTTTAAAAAATGGACCAGCCCCCAAAATAAAAAATTTTTTTCATTAGGGGGCCAAGGAGCGGGAAGAGTTGGGTGGGGCCGGGTGTTTCCCGGATCCTCACCCTCAAAATTTTGAAGGAGGTTAATTGATGCCAGGAGCAAAAGCGTCATCGCAGGAGGAGTTTCCCCCCCCAAGGGAAACGATTTCAGCAAAAAGGTTTCATTGGGTTTTTTCAGAGAAAAATGAACCTTCATCAGACCTGACTGAGGGCTCCTCAATCCCCCCCGGGAGATTTTCCCCCCTTTGGGGTCACGGTTTTGGCCCCCAAGTTGTGTAGGAGGCCGTTTCTCTAGCCTGGAAACTGAGATCAGATGTGGGTCATGAACAGGATTTTTATGGATTGATACTTTTCCTCAAAAAAAACCACAGACCCCACAAGTTTATTCGGGGAGTTTTTTTTGGGAACTTTTTTTTTTTTCCCCCACATCCTGCACTTTTTTACAAAATTTCAATTTAAATTCCCTTTTTTTGTGTCAAAAGTTGTATCCAATAATTATTTTTACCCGACAAGAAAAAGGGAAAACAATGTTCTAAACCTTGGGACCTCCAGGCTTTCCAAAAATTCCCCACCGCCATACAGCTGGCCCGTGGGGTTGTGTGTATATATGTATATATCCCTAATGGCATACGTCCTCCCCACCCATCATAGGGTGATGGCATAGTTCCTGCCCCACCCCCCACCCATCGTAGGTTGGTGGTACACGTCCTCCCCACATCAGAAGGGAACACTTTCTCAGTAAATAGTAATGGCGGCTATTCCAAGTACTGAGGATTTCTTGGCCATCTTGTCCTAGTCTTAGGTTCCAGGTGGACTGAAGCCACAGAATACCTCCGTCTCTCCCATCACTGTCCCCCTTGCTGGGAGTTTTTGTGATCTCTCTGCTACCTCCTCATGGCTGGTACTGGCTCCACAACTCATTGTCCTGCTTCTTCTACCCATTTAGGTGCTGGAGCCACCCACGTAAAGTGTCCCGAGATATTCCACAGGGCAATGGTACTTTCCCCAAGTGGCCTTCTAAGGATGAATGAGGACAGACACAACCAGATACTAAACCTGACCCTAGAGATCATCTACCTACTGACCGGAGAGGTGAGGGATTGTGGGAAATGTCACATGACTTCTTATCTCTATTACTAATACAGGAGAGGTGAAGGATTGTGGGAAATGTCACGTGACCTCTTATCTCTATTACTAATACCGGAGAGGTGAGGGATTGTGGGGAAAAGACACGTGACCTCTTATCTCTATTACTAATACAGGAGAGGTGAGGGATTGTGGGAAATGTCACGTGACCTCTTATCTCTATTACTAATACCGGAGAGGTGAGGGATTGTGGGAAATGTCACGTGACCTCTTATCTCTATTACTAATACCGGAGAGGTGAGGGATTGCGGGAAATGTCACGTGACCTCGCTCTTATCTCTATTACTAATACCGGAGAGGTGAGGGATTGCGGGAAATGTCACGTGACCTCGCTCTTATCTCTATTACTAATACCGGAGAGGTGAGGGATTGCGGGAAATGTCACGTGACCTCTTATCTCTATTACTAATACAGGAGAGGTGAGGGATTGCGGGAAATGTCACGTGACCTCTTATCTCTATTACTAATACAGGAGAGGTGAGGGATTGCGGGAAATGTCACGTGACCTCTTATCTCTATTACTAATACCGGAGAGGTGAGGGATTGCGGGAAATGTCACGTGACCTCTTATCTTATCTCTATTACTAATACCGGAGAGGTGAGGGATTGCGGGAAATGTCACGTGACCTCTTATCTCTATTACTAATACAGGAGAGGTGAGGGATTGGGGGAAATGTCACGTGACCTCTTATCTTATCTCTATTACTAATACCGGAGAGGTGAGGGATTGCGGGAAATGTCACGTGACCTCGCTCTTATCTCTATTACTAATACCGGAGAGGTGAGGGATTGCGGGAAATGTCACTGACCTCTTATCTTATCTCTATTACTAATACCGGAGAGGTGAGGGATTGCGGGAAATGTCACGTGACCTCTTATCTTATCTCTATTACTAATACCGGAGAGGTGAGGGATTGCGGGAAATGTCACGTGACCTCTTATCTTATCTCTATTACTAATACCGGAGAGGAGAGGGATTGCGGGAATGTCACGTGACCTCTTATCTTACTCTATTATAATTTCCGGAGAGGTGAGGGATTTGCGGAAATGTCACGTGACCTCTTATCTTTTCTCTATTACTAATACCGAGAGGTGAGGGATTGCGGGAAATTCACGTGACCTCTTATCTTATCTATATTACTAATACCGGAGAGGTGAGGGATTGCGGGAAATGTCACGTGACCTCTTATCTTATCTCTATTACTAATACCGGAGAGGTGAGGGATTGCGGGAAATGTCACGTGACCTCTTATCTTATCTCTATTACTAATACCGGAGAGGTGAGGGATTGCGGGGAAAAGTCACGTTTACCTCTTATCTTATCTCTAATACTAATACCGGAGAGGTGAGGGATTGCGGGAAATGTCACGTGACCTCTTATCTTATCTCTATTACTAATACCCGGGGAGGTGAGGATTGCGGGAAATGTCACGTGACCTCTTATCTTATCTCTATTTCTAATACCGGAGAGGTGAGGGATTGCGGGGAAATGTCACGTGACCTCTTATCTTATCTCTATTACTAATACCGGAGAGGTGAGGATTTCGGGAAATGTCACGTGACCTCTTTTCTTATCTCTATACAAAAACCGGGGAGGTGAGGGATTGCGGGAAATGTCACGTGACCTCTTATCTTATCTCTATTACTAATACCGGAGAGGTGAGGGATTGCGGGAAATGTCACGTGACCTCTTATCTTATCTCTATTACTAATACCGGAGAGGTGAGGGATTGCGGGAAATGTCACGTGACCTCTTATCTTATCTCTATTACTAATACCGGAGAGGTGAGGGATTGCGGGAAATGTCACGTGACCTCTAACCTCTATTACTAATACCGGAGAGGTGAGGGATTGCGGGAAATGTCACGTGACCTCGCTCTTATCTCTATTACTAATACCGGAGATGTCACGTGACCTCGCTCTTATCTCTATTACTAATACCGGAGAGGTGAGGGATTGCGGGAAATGTCACGTGACCTCGCTCTTATCTCTATTACTAATACCGGAGAGGTGAGGGATTGAGGGAAATGTCACGTGATCTCGCTCTTGTCTCTATTACTAATACAGGAGAGGTGGGGGATTGCGGGAAATGTCACGAGACCTCGCTCTTTCTCTATTACTAATACAGGAGAGGTGAGTGATTGTGGGAAATTCACTTGATTTTCCCATTACTAATACAGGAGAGGTGAGGATTGGGGGAAATGTCACGTGACCTCGCCTTATCTCTATTACTAGTACCCGGAGAGGTGAGGGATTGTGGGAAATGTCACGTGACCTTTTATCTCTATTACAAATACAGGAGAGGTGGGGGATTGGGGGAAAATTTGCCACAGACCTCACTCTTAAACCTATTCAAATCCCGGGAGAGGTGAGTGATTGTGGGAATATAATATTTATCAGGGTCTCTCCATCCTCAGGATTACACATTGGTGAAGAAGACGCTACCAGGAGAGTGTGTGGCCCCCAGCAGCTATACTGAACAGCCAAAAAGATACAGCAGGGTCCAGATTCCCATTAGGGTTTCACCTTCTTACCTTGTAGTATATGAGAAAGAAAACGAGCAGAAGATCCTTATCCTCCCCAAACCAAAATCAGGGAAACGGGCTGCCCGGAGGGGGAAAACCGCTGGGGGGGGTGTGGATGTGACTACTTCAGGGAAACGTGGGGCCCCATAAGGCAACATTCTCGCCAAAAAATGAAAATTGGGAAATCCAGGGAGAAGGTTATTTCAAAGAACATAGAAATGTGAGCAAGGACATCAAAATGGAGGACCGCCAGCCCCTCACATCAGCGGGTAAGAGGGGGGAGCAGTATTAGGGGCCCCTCACATCAGCGGGTAAGAGGGGGGAGCAGTATTAGGGGCCCCTCACATCAGCGGGTAAGAGGGCGGAGCAGTAATAGGGGCCCCCACTCGGGGGGGAAAAGAGGGGGGAGCAGTATTAGGGGCCCCTTAAACATCAGGGGGTTTAAGAGGGGGGGAGCAGAAAGGGGGGGCCCCTTCCCCTCAGCGGGAAAGGGGGGGAGCAAAATGGGGGCCCTTCCCCATCAGGGGGTAAGAGGGGGAGCAGTTTTTGGGGGCCCCCAAATCTCTATCATCCCCTCATCACACAATGGGGTTCATTTCACGGGTTCCTACAAATGGCCCCGGGAAAACCGGCTGGGGGGAACTCCTCCTCCTTTGTATCCCCAGAGTCCTCCACAGGAAGATGACCATGTGGCACAGGACAGGCAGGTAGATGGAGCTGAGGTCTCGCTGGACGTTATCATGTTGTCTTTTCGTGATGTCACCATTTATGTTTCTGGCTTAGGATGGAGCCCTCTCTGATCTGAAGGCTGAAGTCAAGGAAGAAGTCGAAGAGAAGATGTTCCCGGGGGCCGATTGGCAGTGTAAGGAGAGGGCGGTATTAGGGGTCCCGTAGATCCCCCCATGGTTGAAAACCTACACAAGGTATTCTGTCACTGTGTCTCCTACTGATCAGTCCATGGATAGGGATCCCCCAGGGACATGTCCTGCTCCTCGCGCCCAGGATGGTCCAGAGGAGCCAGAAGTCGGTCAGGGGAATGAAGCGGAGGTCTCGCCAGATTCCAGTGATCTTCGTTATAGGTTCTGTATAAATCTGATAAATTGATTTTTAATGTTATTTTGCTTTCAGGTTGGAGACCTTTTTATTATTAGAGTTGATGACGAGGAGGAGGAGGAGGACAATGAGATGTATGTTGTGAATGACTGTCCGCAGAGTGACATGATGACGCCATTGCCTCTCTTTGCAGGTGAGATGGGTTTGGGAAGCGACTGGATAAGCGCAGGTCATCCTCATGTTGTCTTGGTATAGGTCGGGTCGCTAACGGGGTTGTCTCATCATGATGTATCAAAAAGCCACAAGCAGCTTCAGATTCATGCTTCCTGCCTATCCCTGGTCAGGCTGTGGGTGGTTATATAGCAGTGACGAGCATAGCTGCTCCATATTCACAGCTCTTCTAATTGCACTGACATGACAACAGTAGATGTTATCTATAATACAGAGGGCTTCAGAGCTCAAAGTAAACAAGTCCTTATTCTCCTTTGTGAGAGAGAACCCTCTCCGTTCTCCTGCTGCCGGTGTCCTGTGTGCCGACTTTCGGTGATGTCACTACCTGCTCTCAGATAAGACAAAGTGCAGAGAGAGCAGCAGGGTAACTGGAGAAACCTGTGTGCACTCGGAGCAGATAAAATCTCTCATTTCCTCAACAAAGCAAAATAAAGCAATGTGCTTGGAAAAAGTCTTCATTTATCATTCCCCCCCATGTTGAAAGCTAATCCTTGTAGCGAGACAACCCCTTTAATGTCAAGTAGCAGCCCTCGGCTACCCTGTTTCCCCGAAAATAAGACAGTGTCTAGGAGTAATTTTTGCTTCTAAAGTCGAGTGAGGACTTATTTTCAGGGGATATCTTATTTTTCTATGAACAATATTTCACATTTACTGTTGAATAAAATATCAACCTGTATTAATATCCTGTAGTGATTTAATCACAAACATCAGCAGAAGCAGCCAAACTCTGAATGTCATAACACTAGGTCTTATTTTCGGGGAAACGGGATAGATGCTGTCGTGTGTGAGAAGATGGTGAAGGGGCTTCATCTGCAAATGAATGTAACAAACCTAATAAATGTGTGTTTTCTACACTTATCTGCCTTGCACCCTGTGCGGTTCTCTGAGCCCCCTCCTATTTCTTTCTCCCCCCTGCAGAACCTGAGAGAAGGTACGCATGTGAGCTGTGCGTCAAATGTTTTACCCGGAAATCGCACCTGGTTGAACATCAGAAAACTCACACAGGGGAGAAGCCATTTATATGCTCTGAGTGCGGCGACTGCTTTACGCTCAAGGGAAATCTGGAGCGACACAAGAGGATTCACAGGGACGATCGGCCGTTCCAGTGTCTGGACTGCGGGAAATGCTTTTTTCAGAAATCGGATCTTGTTGAACACCAGAGAATTCACACGGGGGAGAAGCCCTATCCCTGTGTGGAATGCGGCAAGCGCTTCATCAAAAAATCAGCACTTGTCAATCATCAGAAAACTCACTCGGGGGAGAAGCCGTTCTCGTGTCTGGAGTGCGGGAAGCGCTTTAGCCAGAATACGGGGCTTGTAGAACATCAAAAAATCCATAGGAACGAGAGGCCGTTTCAATGTTCCTATTGTGGGAAGAGCTTTACCCAGAAGGGAGGCCTCGCTGAGCACCAGAGAATTCACACGGGGGAGAAGCTCTTCTCCTGTTCAGAGTGTGGGAAATCATTTACCAAAAATTCGGCTCTGGTGATCCATCAGAGGTTTCACACCGGGGAGAAACCGTTCATGTGTTCAGTATGTGAGAAAGGCTTCACCCAGAAATCCGACCTGGTCAAACATCTCCGGATCCACTCGGGAGAGAAGCCGTACTCCTGCACCGTGTGCGGCAAGAGCTTCACCCAGAAGCCAGACCTGGTGGAACATGTGAGAATCCACACGGGCGAGAAGCCCTTCACCTGTATGGAATGTGGAAAAAGTTTTACCCACAGATCAAATTTTGTAAAGCATCAGGTTCTGCATAGACAGTAAGTCTCAGTTTGGGGTAGGAGAAGCCCGATCTCCCGTACCCTGAGGATCTATGACGGGGAATAGATCAGGTGACATCTTTTCCTCCTCAGCACATCCGGACCTCCAAGGCCGAGTGCTGATAGAAGCCGGGGGGCC
The DNA here is from genome assembly GCA_025379985.1 of Phyllomedusa bahiana. Lineage (NCBI taxonomy): Eukaryota > Metazoa > Chordata > Amphibia > Anura > Hylidae > Phyllomedusa > Phyllomedusa bahiana. The sequence goes on along the minus strand of JAODAL010031177.1, from coordinate 11,084 downwards.
TGAGGCAGAGCACCTCTCTCCTTGTTTCCTAGAGGAGGTACAGTTCTACCTCTCCAGTTTTCAGGTAGGGCTTGTTCAGTTTCAGGATCTCCACCTGCAGCCGGTGCGTAGAGTCCATAAGCTGCAACCTTGCTCTTATCTGCATTATTGTTGAAGATGCCATCATGGTTATCACATGTATGACTGAATCCTATGCAAATCATGGTAAGGGTGATTTAAAGGGGGACTCCTGTCACGCTTGCTCTGTCCGGGTCATCCCTCATTCTGCTGAGAGTACAGAATCCCCATCAGAGGTGGATGGAAAAAGCCAACCATGTGTGGCCGCCTGCGGTTGGGCAAGGAAGTGGCGGCATGGAAGCCCTCCTATAAGCTTCAGGGTGTGGGAAATCGGTTGCAGTGACCATAAAATCCATGTGCTTCTGTGGTTCATACTGTATCAAGCTTGTCCTTCACCAGAGTGGTCAGAGGCAGCACACCACCTTCTGGTCAGGGCTCCCTGCGCGTCTCCTATTTATTTTTAGTATACCCCATGTTTGTGTAGGCCGTAGTATCGTGTGCTGAACCCTCGCCGTAGCCACGTGCTTTTCTGATATCAGACGATCCTGGTGCATGCTCTGTCTCCTGTGAGAATTCTGTATCCTCTGCTCCAAACATCAATAAAGTATGTGGACATTTTGTTAAAATGAAAGCGTGAAGTAACTAGAAAGCCTGAATTTGTCCCCCGCCCCATGAGAGCGTATCTCCTGTAGTGGTGGAGGAGCCCCAACACCTGGAGAAAGCAATGCTCTAGCAGCAGCTTCCTGTGACAGCTGCCGAGGACAGGGAACCAGGGTGGGGTGTGAATACCCCAAGGATATGTGACCCTCCAAGCATCAGACGTTAGTCCTCATCTCCACCCTCAGAAATAAGAACCCACAGGTCCTGGCTGCTGAAATGTTCTCCAGCCTACAAGCTGGCAGATGTTTGTTCTGCAGCTATAAGGCTCCTCAATGATCATGTAGATTACATCCGACAGAAGGACATCACTTCTGGAGAATGGAGCCTGTTCCAGCAGATTAGGGAGAGATCGGCTTCTTCAGAGGTGGATCCAGTACAAAACAGAAGAACCTCAAGCTCTGTCCAAAGGGATCTAAAGTTCAGTAGTCGCTCTCGGGGCGAGCAAGGTCGGTAGGCTCTCGGGGGACGCAAGGGTCGGTATCCTCTCGGGGGCCCCAGGGTCGGTTGGGGCTCTCGGGGGACGCAAGGGTCGGTAGTCGCTCCGGGCGCGCAAAGGGGCGGTTAGGGTCTCGGGGGCGTAAGGGTCGGTATCGCTCTGGGCGACGAAGGGCGGAAATCGCTTCGGGGGACGTTAAAGGGTCGGTGTCGCTCTCGGGCGAGCAAGGGTCGGTAGTCGCTCTCGGGGACGCAAGGGGGCGGTAGTCCCTGGGCGACGAAAGGGGCGGTAGCGCTTTGGGGGACGCAAGGGGGTCGGTAGTCGCTCTCGGGCGACGCAACGGTCGGTAGTCGCTCTCGGGCGACGCAAGGGTCGGTAGTCGCTCTCGGGCGACGCAAGGGTCGGTAGTCGCTCTCGGGCGACGCAAGGGTCGGGGGCGCTCCGGGGGAGCAAGGGGCGGTAGACGCTTTCGGGCGAGCAAGGTCGGTAGAGCTTTTGGGGACGCAAGGGTCGGGAACGCTTTTTGGGCGACCAAGGGTCGGGAGAAAAGCTTTGGGCGACGCAAGGGTCGTCGGTAGACGCTTTCGGGCGGACGCAAGGGTCGAGAGAACGCTTTCGGGCGACGCAAAGGGTCGTAGATAGTCTTCGGGCGACGCAAGGGTCGGTAGACGCTTTCGGGCGACGCAAGGGTCGGTAGACGCTTTCGGGCGACGCAAGGGTCGGTAGACGCTTTCGGGCGACGCAAGGGTCGGTAGACGCTTTCGGGCGACGCAAGGGTCGGTACGAGCTTTCAGGGCGAACGCAAGGGTCGGTAGACGCTTATCAGGTTATCAAGAGGCTAGTAAACACTCTCGAGCTATCTAGGTGTTGGTACACACTCTCGAGCTATCGAAGGGGCATTAAACACTCTTGGGCTATCGATGGGACATTAAATACTCTCCGGCACACCCTGGCTAGCTAGGTGCTGGTAGACACTCTCGGGCTATCGAAAGGGCATTAAACTCTCTTGGGCTATCGAGGAGTCGGTTATCTAAGTGCCAGTAAACACTCTCAAGCTGTCTAGGTGTTGGTAGACACTCTCAGGCTATTGAAGGGGCATTAAATACTCTTGGACACTACCGGGCTATCTAGGGGTTGCTAGACGCTCTGGGGCACACTCGTGCTATGTAGGGGTCGGTAGGCACTCTTGGACTTTCTAAGGGGCTGTGGATACTCTCGGGCTATCTAAAGGTCAGTAGACACTTGGGCTCTCGGGAGAAGGAGGGGGGGGGGGCGGTAGAGACTCTTAGACTATCTAAGGTCCAAGGGGCGGTAGGCACTAAGGCTAGCTAAGGGTCAGTGGACATTCTTAGGCTAAGGGGAGTAGAGAATGGGACCATGTAAGAGTGAGTAAACATGGAGTAAACTGCGGTTCAGTGGACGTCGTTAGGCCACATTAGGAACAGTAAACACTGGTTTTGTGACAGTCATTTCACACTCTCGAGCCCCATAAGCGTCAGTGGCCAATCTTGGGCCATCAGAAGTTGAGTGGGTGCCCTCTGGGTGTTAGACAGCAATCTGAGGGTCAGATACCATGTAAGGCTGAGTGGACGTTCTCAATTACTCTGAGGGTCAGAGGCCATGTAAGGGTGAGTGGACGTTCTCCATCACTGAGGGTCAGAGGCCATGTAAGGCTGAGTGGACGTTCTCCATCACTGAGGGTCAGAGGCCATGTAAGGCTGAGTGGACGTTCTCCATCACTGAGGGTCAGAGGCCATGTAAGGGTGAGTGGACGTTCTCCATCACTGAGGGTCAGAGGCCATGTAAGGCTGAGTGGACGTTCTCAATCACTGAGGGTCAGAGGCCATGTAAGGCTGTGGGGGACGTTCTCCATCACTGAGGGGTCAGAGGCCATAGTAAGGCTGAGTGGATCGTTCTATCATAACTTGAGGGTCTCAGAGGACCATGTAAGGCTGAGTGGACATTCTCCATCCTGAGGGTAAGAGGACATATAAGTGGTGTGTGGACTTCTCCATCATGAGGGGTAGAGGCCATGTATGGTGAGTGGTCGTTTCTCTATCACACTGAGGGTGAGAGGCCATGTATGGCTGAGTGGACGTTCTTCATTTGAGGGTCAGAGGACACATGTTTGGTGAGTGGACGTTGCTCATCAACTGTGGGTACAGAGGCCATGTAATGAGTGAGTGGCGTTCTCCATCACTGAGGGTCAGAGGAACTATGTAATGGTGTAGTGAGACGTTCTCCATTCACTTGAGGGACAGAGGCCATGTAATGGTGAGTGGACGTTCTCAATCCTGAGGGTCTCAGATGGACATGTCTAATGGTGAGTGGACGTTGTTCATATTTTGACTCTGAGGGTAAGAGGGCCCAGGTTTGGGTGAGTGGAAGTTCTCAGAATCATTGAGGGTCAGGGAGGCATTGTTAATGGGTGAGTGGCGTTCTCCATCCCACTGAGGGTCAGAGGCCATGTATAGGGCCTGAGTGGTCGTTCTCAAATCATGAGGGTCAGAGGCCATGTATGGCTGAGTGGACGTATCTCATCACTGAGGGTCAGTGGCCATTGTAAGGGCTGAGTGGAACGTTCTCCTTCACGCGTGAAGGGTCAGAGGCCATGTAAGGCTGAGGGACGTTTCTCCTCACTGAGGGTCACAGAGGCCCATTGTAAGCGGTTGAGTGGAGTTCTCAATCACTCTGAGGGTCAGAGGCAGTCAGGCTGTGTGGACGTTATCTATCACTGAGGGTCTAGAGGCAATGTAAGGCTGAAGTGGACGTTCTCCATCTGTAGGGTCAGAGGCACATGTAAGCTGAGTGGGGACGTTCTCCATCACTGAGGGTACAGAGTCCTTGTAATGGGAGTGGACGTCTCTCATCATGAGGGGTCAGAAGGCCTTGTAATGGTGAGGGGCGTTCTCCACTCACTGAGGGGACAGAGGCACTTGTAATAGGGAGGATGAGTGGACGTTCTCAAAGTAACTGAGGGCTCTGAGGCCATGTAAGGGTGAGTGGCTCGGTTCTGTCACATCACTCTGAGGGTCAGAGCCATGTTAAGGCTGAGTGGAGAGTGTTTCTCCGCACTGAGGGTCAGAGGCCATGTAAGGGTGATGTGGACTGTTCTCCCATCACTGAGGGACAGAGGCCATGTAAGGCTGAGTGGACGTTCTCAATCACTCTGAGGGTCAGAGGCCATGTAAGGCTGAGTGGACGTGTCTCTTTCACTCTGAGGGTCGAGGACCATGTTAAGGCTGAGTGGACGTTCTCCATCACTGAGGGACAGAGGCCATGTAAGGGTGAGTGGACGTTCTCCCATCAAGGGGTCGGACAGAGGCCATGTAAGGGTGAGTAGGTCGTTTTTCGCAATCATTGAGGGTCTGAGGCCATGTAAGGGTGACGTGGGACGTCTCCATCAACTGAGGGTCAGAGGCCATGTAAGGTGAGTGGACGTTACATCATGAGGGTCGGAGGCCATGTAAGGGGTGAGTGGGACGTTCTCCCATCACTGAGGGTCAGAGGGCCATGTAGGCTGAGTGGACGTTCTCCATCACTTGAGGGTCAGGAGGCCATTGTAAGGGTGAGTGGACAAAGTGTTCTCAATCGCTCTGAGGGTCAGGAGGCCATGTAAGGCTGAGTGGACGTTCTGAATCACTGAGGGTCAGAGGCCATGTAAGGCTGAGTGGACGTTCTCCATCTGAGGGTCAGAGGCCATGTATGGCTGAGTGGTCGTTCTCCATCACTGAGGGTCAGAGGCCATGTATGGTGAAAGTGGACGTTCTCCAATCCACTAGAGGTCAGAGGCCATGTAATGGTGAGTGGACGTTTCTATCATGCAGGGGTCAGAGGCCATGTAAGGGTGAGTGGACGTTCTCCATCACTGAGGGTCAGAGGCCATGTAAGGGTGAGTGGACGTTCCTCAATCCACTCTGAGGGTAGAGGCAATGTAAGGCTGAGTGGACGTTCTCCACATGAGGGTCAGAGGCCATGTAAGGAGTTGAGTGGACGTTCTCCATCACTGAGGGTCATAGGCCATGTAATGGCTGAGTGGAAGTTCTCATCACATGAGGGTAGAGGCCCTGTAAGGCGAGTGGAGTTCTCAATCACTCTGCGGCGTCAGTGTCCATGTAGGCTGAGTGGACGTTTCCATCACTGAGGGACAGAGGCCATGACGTAAGGTTGATTGGACGTTCTCCATCATGAGGGACAGGGCCATGTAAGGGTGAGTGTACTTTCAATCATTGATTTTCTATATTGAATTCAATTAATTGATCTTTTACTTAACTATCCAACATATATTTACATCTGCCAATTAATTGTTTTTTCGCATATCTCAATTAACTTATTACAGAGTCCATTTAATTTTTATTTTACTTACACCATCACTTTATTTTTCATAAACCAAGTAAATTTTAGTTTCCTATCACCACAATATTTACATATTCCAATAAATTATCTATTCCGAACACAAACCCAATTTTTACTATTCCCATAATTTATCTCTTATACACCGCACCCATCTTTACATATTCCATAATATATATATTTGTTGTGTGTGTGTGGTGGCTCACGCTCTCACTCACACTACTCTCCCAAGTCTCGTCATTTATGACTCAGTTGTATCGAGGTCTTTTAATAGTTAACCCCTTTGTGTTATGTAAACCTTATTACTCTTCAATAGTTTTCAACTATATCATTGTTTCCATAGCTTTTTTGAAGAGAGAAAAATTTAGAAGGTCCCCGCCTCCCCCCCCCTCTCCCTCTCTAAATCATATTTACCTCATCCCAATACTATTTCTTAGCTTGTCCTTTTACGATCTATATATATAGACAGATATAAATGTTACTGTGTTTATTTTATATAGGGAGTTCACTTGCTTCCTATTTATAAGAAGTTTTGTGAATGAATGTGTGTTTCACTTTTCTCCTCACTCTACGCACTCTACACTACTCGCCAGGGCGCCCTCCAATATTGTTGCACTTTTGTGTATCCTGCAAGATGCCACAGCTTACACACACTCCACTCCGCCACGCCGCCGCTCTCCATAGGCACCCAACTGAGAACTCTTGTGAGTTTCGTTGGTCGTGATTTTGTACGCGCAACTGGTGTTGTGAGTGTGTGGTGTTCAGGTGGTGGACCGGCCGGTCTGCCGTATCTTCAGCGATCTACACGCCTCCTGCTTCTCTGCGCAGCGCCTCGCTCGTAGATATAGTGTTTGTGTGGTGTGTCTCTCCAATCTCCTGCTGAGGGTGGGGGGGAAGGGTCAGAGGCCATGTGTAAGGCTGTGTGTGGACGTTGCAATCACTCTGAGGGTCAGAGTGCGCGCATGTAAGGGTTGTAGGTGGACGTTCGCTCCATCACGTTGTGTGTGGTCAGACGGCCAATGTAAGGGTGATGTGGGAGGTTATCTCCATCACTGAGGGTCAGAGGCCTGTAAGGTGACCGTGGACGATTCTCAATCAATGAGGGTACTGAGGCCAATCGTAAGTGTGAGTGGACGTTCCTCAAAGCACTATTTGAGGGTCATGAGGATACATGTAAGGTGAGGGACTTTTTCAATCTCTGAGGGTTCAGAGGCCATTGTTAAGGTTGAGTGGGGAGCGTTTGTCTTCGCAACCGGACTCTGGGGTCAGTGGCCATGGAGGGAGTGGAGTTCGCTCCATCACTTTGAGGGGTCAGAGGCCGCAATGTAGAGTGAGAGCTTGAGGTGTGGACTTGTCTCCATCAATGCTGAGGGTCAAGAGGTCCATGTTAGGGCTGAGTGGAGGTTCTCCATCACTCTTGAGGTGGTCATGAGGCCTGTAGCGGCTGAGTGGACGAGGTTCTCAATCTCTTGAGGGTCGAGGCCATGGTAAGGCTGGACGTGGACGTGTCTCCATCACGTGAGGGTCAGAAGGCAGCAGGTAAGGTGTGAGTGGACGTTCGCTCAATCTATGAGGTGTCAGAGGCCATGGAATAGGTTGAGTGAACGTTCTTGTTCCAAATTTTTTTTCAAATTGGAGGGGGGCGGAGGCCTCATGTAAGGGGCTGAGTGGGGTGGCTCATGTCAATGAGGGGGTAGAGGGCCTATGTAAGGTGAGTGGACGTCTCCATCGTCTGAGGGTGACAAGAGGTCCTCATGTAAGGGTGAGTGGCGGTTCTCCATCACTGGAGGGTGCAGAGGCCCTGTGGAGTGGACGTCTCTCCTATCACTGAGGGTCAGAGGCATGTAAGAGGGTGAGTGGACGTTCGTCCGATCTGAGAGGGTCAGAGTGCGCAGTGTAAGGCTGTGTGTGGGACGTTTCTCAAGAATCTGAGGGTACAGAGTGCCTCATGTAAAGGCTGAGTGACGCGTTCAGCCCTCACTGAGGGTCAGAGGTCACATGTAAGCTGAGTGGATCGTTGTCTTCCCATACGAGGTCAGAGGCCATGTAAGGGGTGAGGTGGACGTTCTCCATAAGACTGGAGGGTCAAGAGGCATGTTATGGCTGTGTGGCGTTCTCCATCACTGATGGGTCGCAGAGGCCATGTAAGGTGAGTGGGACGTGTCTCCATCTACTGAGGGTCAGAGCCATGTAAGTGAGTGGACGTTCTCCAATCACACAGATGGGTCAGAGGCGTGGTGAGAGTGGAGTGTATCGTTTGCTCGATCATCACAGGGTCAGAGTACCATGGGTGATGTGTGAAGGTGGGAGCGTTCTTCCATCACCTGAGGGTACAGAGGCCGCTAGGTAATGGTTGATTGTGGACGTCTCAATCTATCTGTAGGGACAGAGGCCAAGAAAGTTTGATGTGTAGTTACTCATGACATGAGGGACGATGGTACTCATTTAGATGGTGAGTGGCGCTTCTCCATCTACTGATGGTCCAGATACCATTAATTGCTTAGTTGACGTGTACTTCCTCTGCACGATAGGGGTGTCAAGATGCCATGTAAGGGCTTGAGAGTACGATCTGAATCACTCTTTGATGGTCAGGCGATGAGAGAGGTGACTCGGACGGTTTTGCCTATCACTGGGGTAGAGGCATGTATGGGCAGGAGTGACGTTGCTCATCACTTGGGGAGTCAGCAGGGCGGATTGCTGGATACTTGGTAGCGGTCTCCGAACGACTGAGGGTCTCAGGGCCATAGTAATGCTGAGTGGAACTGTTTTTCATCAGCTCGAGGGTCAGAGTGCCATGTGTAGAGGGTGAACCTTGGGACGTTTGTCGCATATCACTCTGAGGGGGGGGTTGTCAGAGAGCCAGATGTAAGGGTGAGGTGGACATTTTCAATTCTTGAGGGTCAGAGGATCCATGTTAAGGCTGAAGTGGACGTTCTCCGCATTCACTTCTGAAGAGTCCGAGGCGTGTAGGCTCGAGTTGGACGTATTCTCACATTCAACTCTGGAAGGGTCAGAGGGCAATGTAAGGCTGAGTGGACGGTCCTAATCAACTGAGGGTCAGAGGCCATGTTGGCTGAGTGGACGTTCTCCATCGACTTTGAGGGTCAGAGGCCGGATGTATGGAACTGGGTGCGCGTTCGTTTCCAATTCTACTCTGAGGTTCGTTGCGGGGCCATGTTATGGCTGACATGTGGTACGTATCCTGCCTCACGAGGGACTGGGGCCCCATGAAAAGGCTGAGTGGCGTTCCCCATCACTGAGGGTCAGGCCATGTAAGGGTGAGTGGACGTTCCCCAATCATGGGGGGCCCGAGGCCATGTAAGGCTGATGGCGTTCTCATCCTGGGGCAGAGGCCAGAAGGGTGAGGGGACGTTCCACATTGAGGGTCAGGCCATGTAAGGGGTACGTTCCCTCACTCTGAGGGTCAGAGGCCATGAAAATGATGACTTTTTAAATCTTTTGAGGGTTCAGAGGCGAAAGGTGAGTGGATTCCCCCTCCATCTGGGGTCAGGGGCCATGAAAGGGGTATGGACTTTCCCCCTCATGAGGGTCAGAGGCATTAAGGGGTGATTGGACGTTCCCCATCACTAGGGTCAAGGATGTAAGGCTGAGGGACGTTCCACATTGAGGGTGGGGCCATGTAAGGCTGAGGGGACGTTCCTCATGAGGTAGAGGCCATTAAGGGTGAGGGGACGTTTCCACACTGGGGTCAGGGGCCTTTATGGGGAGGGACTTTCCATCACTGAGGGTCAGGGCCATGAAAGGGTGAGGGGACGTTTCCACATGGGGGTAGAGGCCTGAAAGGGAGGGATTCTCAATCCCCTTGAGGGTGAGGCCATGTAAGGCTGAGAAAAAAAAAAAAAAAAAAAAAAAAAAAAAAAAAAGGGGGGGGGGGGGGGGGGGGGGGGGGGGGGGGGGGGGGGGGGGGGGGGGGGCGGGAAACCAATTAAGGTGAGGGGAGTTCTCCATCATGGGGGGCGAGGCCATGTAAAGGGGTGAGTGGATTCCAATCCTTGAGGGTCAGAGGCCATGTGGGGGGGGGAGTTTCTCACCGGGGGTCAGAGGCCATGTAAGGGTGAGGGGACGTTCCCCACATGGGGCAGGGGCCTTGTAAGGGGGTGGAGTTCTCTCATTGAGGGTCAAGGCCAAAAAGGGGGGAGGGGAAATTTCCATCATGAGGTCAGAGGCCATGTAAGGGGGTTGATTAAAAGTTCTCAATACTGGGGCAGAGGCCTGTAAGGGTGGGGGACTTTTCAATCTTGGGGGGCAGAGGCCTTAAAGGGGTGGCGTTCTCCACCCCTGAGGTCAGGGGCCCATGTAAGGCTGAGTGGATTTTTCCCCATCAAGGGTAGAGGCCATGTAAGGTGAGGGTTCCCCCAAATGAGGGTCAAGGCCATGAAAGGGAGGGGACTTTTCCCCATCATTTGAGGGTCAGGGCCCATGTAGGTAGTGGGTTCTCAAACTGGGGTAGGGGCCAGAAGGCGGGGACGTTCCCCATCATGAGGGTCGGGGCCATTAAGGTGAGTGGCGTTCCCCATAGGGAAGAGGCCATGTAAGGCTGAGGGGGCCCTTCTAATCACTCTGAGTGGGGGACAGATCAGAGGCCAGGGAAGTGGTGAGTGGACGCTACGGCCCAGACACTGCGGTCTAAGCGAGGCCATGTAAGGGGGGAGTGGACGTTCTCCATGCCCCTTGAGGGCAGAGGCCATGAAGGGAGGACTTCTCATCCTGAGGGCAGGGGCCCATGTAAGGCTGAGTGGACGTTCTCCATCACTGAGGGTCAGAGGCCATGGAAGGTTGAGTGGACGTTCTCCATCACTGAGGGCAAGGCCATGTAAGGGGATGGACGTTCTCCATCACTGGGGTTTCAGAGGCCATTTAGGTGAGTGGACGTTCCATCACTGAGGGTCAGAGGCCATGTAAGGGTGAGTGGACGTTCTCCAATCACTGAGGGTCAGGGGCCATGTAAGGCTGAGGGCGTTCTCCATCACTGAGGGTAGAGGCATGTAAGGCTGAGTGGACGTTCTCAATCACACTGAGGGTCAGAGGCCATGTAAGGCTGAGTGGACTTTTCTCCATCACAGAGGGTCAGAGGCCATTAAGGCTGAGTGGACGTTCTCCATCACCTGGGGGGAAAGGGGCCAGAAGGGGGTGAGGGGCGTTTCCATCTTTTGGGGGTCAAGGCCAGTAAGGTGAGGGGGTTTCCCCATCACTGAGGGTCGGGGCCATGAAAGGGGTTGAGGGACGTTTCCAAATCATTTGAGGGGCAACCCCAGAAGGGGGGGGACTTTCCCAAAACCCCTGGGGTCGGGGCCATGTAAGGCTGAGTGGACTTTTCCCCTCACTGGGGGTCGGGGCCATGAAAGGCTGGGGGATTTTTCTCCATCCGGGGGAAAGGGGCCATGTAAGGTAGTGGGACTTTTCCCACACTAGGGTCAGAGGCCTGTAAGGCTGAGTGGACTTCTAAAATCATTTGAGGGTCAAGGCCTTTAAAGGCTGAGTACGTTCTCAATCACTAGGGGAGAGCCAATAAGGTGAGGGGCGTTTCTCCATACTGGGGGGAGAGGCCATTAAGTGA
>JAODAL010031176.1:0-48815 GCA_025379985.1 Phyllomedusa bahiana | reverse complement strand
CGAGCTGCCTTCAGACCCAAAATTTGTGAAAGGGACAATTCCTTTAATTTCAAGTAGGCCATAATCTTGGACAAACTGGTTTCTCGTGATACAAGGCAAACTGAATCTAAACATCTGAAAATGCCTTACTGTACATACACTGCAAGCAGGCACACTGCACTAAAAGACATATTTCTGACAGGGTTTACCTGCTACCAGCCCTCCCCCTCCGTTTTACACAGGCACCCCATATGAAATGCTGTAATAACACCCAGCACATAGTTTCTTTTAGTGCACAGAACATACAAAATTTTACAGACTACCCCCTGCAGAATGGACTGTTCCATCTCAGAAGCAGGAAGTGTCACAGAGCTGTCAATATAGTGATCCATCATGCTGTTAGGTGCTACCTTCAGCCCTGTCTTAAAGGACCAGTGCTTATTTAAACTGAATTACAGGTGAAATACTTTTATTTCCCTAATTAAACATGTTTGAGAAAGTGTCTACCTTTTAGTCTTCTAATAGTTCAGAAGGTCCTCTGGAGGTGATAGGTTCTCTTTAAGGGCTAGGTGTGAGAGTACACATGCTAGTCGTGTGATAAAAGTAAGGCTATGTGTGTGCTATATTATGTGTATATAATAGCACATGCAGAATTAAAATGTACAAAATAAGGGAGTAATCTACTTGAATAGTGGAAAAATAGTGTTAATTATTTTCATTGGGATGATGGTTTATTATTATTATTTGTACCAGGCAAATATTTCACCTTGCAAACTGCTCATTCTTAATTTAAACAGAAGTTAAACTACTGTACTTCAAACATGTTGTCTTTAAATTTTTTTCTCCATACATTTCCACAGCAAGTTAAGCAGGGGCAACTGCAGTATAACCCAAATTCATTACTCAGCTGACAGAGGAAAACCCAAAACCCTGTTGTCCAGTTTGCCAAAGAATCATTTCCGTCAGAAGCTGAGCTGCAGGATGTAATCAATGACATGCAGTCCAAACTCAGATTAGTCCCAGATAAGCTGAAGAAATACTGAACTGAATTAAAGAGAAGAGGAAAAAAAGAAGGGATGACATGGTGGAGCTAAAAAACCCAATGAGGCAAGTGCATTATCACGGTCTATTTTATCTACTCTATATCTACTAGTAAACTTGCATTTACACATACGAATTTCTGTTACATTTTATACAGTAAATAAAAAAAATTAAGGGCGACATTTCCCAACACGCCAACGCCAGTTTTTTGGTCTATTTTGCGGCCAAACCACTTTTGACGCCATATTCTTGATGTAAATGAACTGTCGTACACCAAAACTAGGCGCATTATACGCCGGCACTACACATTGTAATGTGTCTAAAAATGGTGCGCTGTGCGCCTTCGTTGCGCAATGCGCCTATTGGGGCGCATTAATAATATGTTATGTGCCTCCATCGCGCAATGCGCCTCGATAGGCGCATTACACAAACTATCAATGATATGCAGTGTGCCGCGATTTGCGCAGTGCGCCTTTTTAGGCGCGTTAAGTTTTCTATGCAAGGTATACCTGACACCAGGTTTTTGAGAGGACCAGACTTTCTGCCGCACTTTACATTGATTTAATGTGCCTAAAACTGGCGTGGAAACGCCACTTTTCTGACATGTCGCCCTAAGTGTCTTGCAGCACTGGATTCTGGGAATTTTGTTTCCTTGTATTCATTGGTTTGTGCAAAAATTTTCAACTTTTGAAGATGGGCACTACATTTGCCTTGCTTCAGTTCTTTGGCAGTATACCATTCCACCAAGAATCTCTAGATTATTATGAACCGGGGCAACAGAAATAACTGAACTCCATTTTTTTTTTTTTTTTTAAATACTTTTTATTTGATTTTTCTAAATAAAATTAATTTCCGATATTCAGAAAGGCACAACATAGCATGTTACACCAATTTAACAAAACTACTCTGAAGTTGACATAGCCAAGAAATACAAGTCAGAGTGAAGTCTGGTTGGCCTCAAAACACCATTTAGGGGTTTTCTCACTAAAGGTTTTCACAGGCATCTTGAGCTTTTTCTCTCACTTACAGCTTCAAATACAGAGGCGGGTCTCTCCACCCAGTAGGCATGTCTTCCCTCATTGAAGAGTGGTGACATGATCCCATCCCTGTCCTTCCTCCCTCCCCAGTCCTCATTCTGTGTGAGCAGTGGGAGAGAGAGGATGTCACACCTCTGCAGATCTCCTGTAATGGTCAGTTCTCATGCATGGAGAGCTGTCACCTCCCTCCACAAGCAATCCTTGTAACCAGAACACCTGTATTGGTGTAAGCAATTATAAATACAGCCCCTTAATATTACAGAAAGTGACATTTTTTCATTGTGTCTAGCAGAGTGTGTGGGGGGAGTGAATCTAGCATTGCCCAGATCCTTCACATCAGAGCTGACCCTGGGAGAGCCTTCAATGTCGCTTTCAGCTTGACACACCATCATTACAGATATGATCTTTGTAGCGAGAAAACCTCTTTAACCCTTTACCGACATTTGACATATCCATACGTCATGGTTGGGAAGGGGTTCCCGCAAATTGGCGTATGGAAACATCATGGGAGATCTTGCAAGGGGAGCTCGCAAGATCACGGCATGGGACCAGCGATATATATTACCACTGGCATCATGCCACATACCCCGGGGCCTGCAAGTGGCATTCAGCGCCACTGCTGGTCTCCTACCTGGTATCCTGGATGCTTTGTCTGTGAAGTCACCATGCCCACAATGCAATGTGGACATGGTGATGAAAGTCGCCATGAAGTCCAGTATACGCAGTAATACTGAAGATTGCCCAATAAAAAATCCCACATGGGAAAAAAAATGAAAAAAATGTGAAGAAGTAAAAAAAAAAAATTAGAAAAAGTAAAACACGAAAAAAAAATAATAAACACATACACTGCTCTTTTCCCCTTTACAAAAAGTAAATTGCCCCAAAAAAGATCAAAAATAAAGTGCTCATATTTGGTATCACCACGCGCGTAATGACCTACCCTACAATATTTAAGATGCACGGTGAACGGCGTAGGGAAAAAAAAAGTCACAAAATATAAACGTCAAAGTGGTACAAACACAGTTCATTTCCCACAAAAAAAAGCCCTTATACAGCTATGTATACAGAAAAATGAAAGGGTTATGGCTCTCCGAGGACAGTGATGCATAACTTTTGTTTTACAGAATCAAAATACTTATTTTTTTTTTTTTAGAAGTGCTTCCTCATAAAAAAAAAAACTATATAAATTGGGTATCGCTGTAATAGTCTTGACCCAGAGAGTAAAACTAACATGTCACGGATAATGCACGGTGAGCGCTTTTGAAAATAAAAATAAAAAAACACTACTAGGATTGCAGTATTTTCTTCACTCTGCCTTCCAAAAAATGGATTTAAAAGCGATCAAAAAGCCTTGTCCCCCAAAAAATATCAATAAAAACATCGCTCATCCCACAAAAAAACAAGCCCATACACAGCTCGGTACACAAAAAAGTAAAAAAATTGATGGCTCTCAGACTATGGCGATGCAAAAACATGTTTTCCTTTTGAATAAAAGTGTTTTCATTGTGTAAAAGCAGTAAAACATATAAAACATATACAATTTGCGTATCGCTGTTATCGTATCGACCTGCTGAGTAAAGCTGGCATGTCATTTATACCACACGGTAACAGCTGTAAAAATAAAAAAAACACTACAAGGATTGCTGTGTTTTGTTCAAAACGAAATGCCAAAACCATAATAAAAAGTGATAAAAGCATCATATGCACCTATGCAAAGTTATCCTGTTATTTATTTAGCACGATGAATGCTGTAAACATGAAGCCCAAAAAACAATGGCGGAACTGCGTTTTTTTTCCCACCCGATTTCATGGTCCAATGCTAAAAATGCATAATACACCCCTGCATGAGATCCATGAGGGGTGTTGAATCCAAAATAAGGCACCTTCTGAAAGGTTTCACCTGTTCTGCTACTTTGGAGCAGCTCTCTTAGATTTAAAGGGCCAGTACACTACAGGTATTCCCTTTCCACCTATGGCGTTTGGACACAGGCGTTATAGGGATTCCGCTATCTGCTGTCAGCGCCCTGTTGTTGGTGTCTGTTCACTAGTGACGTCCTTGTGCGCTTTCTAATTCCCTTGTCTCTCCGTTTAAGTTCCTGTCTTCATCCATTGTGCTGGTCTTCGTCCGCACACACTGGTCCTGCCTAGCCTGCTCATCCCTGCTTCGGGTCCACACTCCAGTTGGCTTGGTGTCTACACCTCATGCTTTGGCTATCACCGCTGGGTCCTGCGTCAGGGGTAGCGACCTGGGGGATTCCCTGCAGCAAAGCCCGTCCTGCCTTGTGGCGGGCTGCAGTCAGAACAAGAGGCCCCTTAGACTCCGCTCCCCGCGTAGAGCACGCCAACTCCTTGCGGTGACCAGAGGATCCACCCTCCGCTCATGGAGTCCCGGGACAGTACAACTGTGCCATGGATCCCGCCGATCAACCACTGCCAGACACCAAGAGCCTCGTGGCCAAGATCACATGCCAGAGCGCCCGTCAAGAGCAATTGTTTGTAATGCTCCAGAACTTAGCGGCTCATCTCCCAGAAGCACCTATTATCCAGGCTCCTGCACCAGTCTCCATTCCGGTTCCTGCAGCGTCACGCAGTTCCTCTCTGCCACTGCCACCTCGCTACTATGGGGATCCCAATGCCTTCTGAGGTTTCCTGATCCACTGCACTATTCACTTCAAGTTCCTGGCACACCAGTTTGTTATTGACCAGACAAAAGTGGCTTTCATCATTTCTCTGCTCTCCCGGGGGAAGCACTGTCCTGGGTTTACTGCCCTGTGGGGAAAGGGGAAATCCGCTACGGCTAAATGGCAAATTTTTTTTGGGGGCCTTCTGCAAAGTTGTTTGAAGATCTGGAACGAGCCTCCTCCGCTGCCTCTTCGCTTCTTCGATCAGTAGGGGGACCCCTCGGGGGGGACCCGTACGCCTTTGGCTTGTTCACACGACGTTTTTTGGGTCCCCTTTTTACGGATCGTTTTTGCCTTTTAAAGCGCATCTGGAAAGGGATCCCAAAAAACCAACAGTTTTATACTTTATTTGATCCCTATTTTAGCTTTTTCACTTTTCTTTTTTCGGATGCAGTTTTCGATACGTTTTTGAAAGGGGAAAAATTTTCCTCCCCCTCCCCACATCAGATAGGGCTCCCGCCTTACATCAGATCTGCTGCGCCCGCACCTCACCAAAAACAGTGCTGCCCCCCCCCTTCAACAGATCAGCTGCTGCCCCCCCACCTTAAAAACAGATCACGCTGCCCCCGACTTCAACAATCACTTGGGGCCCCCCACTTCCAAACAGTCAGCTGCGCCCCGCCCTCACATCAGATACTGTTTTTCCCGCACCTACATTTTTAAACAGCTGCTGCCCCCCCTCCATCAATCAGCTGCTGCCCCGCACCTCTCAGGGGGAAACAGCTGCTGCCCCCCACTTCAATCGATCAATGCTGCCCCGACTTCACATAGATCATGCTGCCCCCACCTCCCAAAACAGATCAGCTGCTGCCCCCGCACCCCCAACACAATAGCGGTGCCCCCCCCTCAATCGATCAGCTCTGCCGCACCTCCCTTTCAGTGTCTCCTCCCCGCACCTCAAATCAATCACGGTGCCCCGCACCTCACATCAGATCAGCGGCTGCCCCCCACCTCTCATAGATCAGCGGCTGCCCCCCCAAACCCCAATCAGATCACGGCTGCCCCCCCACCTCACTCAGATCGCGCTGCCCCCCACCCCCTCCCTAATCACGGCTGCCCGCACCCCCACATCAGTCAGGGGCTGCCCCCCCACCCCACTCAGATCAGCGGGTGCCCCCACCCCTCACTTCAATCAGCTGCTGCCCCGCACCCCCACATCGATCAGCGGCTGCCCCCCCCCTTCTCAGATCCCCGGCTCCTGCCCTCACTTAGTCACAGCTGCTGCACCCCATCAA
This sequence comes from Phyllomedusa bahiana, assembly GCA_025379985.1. Lineage (NCBI taxonomy): Eukaryota > Metazoa > Chordata > Amphibia > Anura > Hylidae > Phyllomedusa > Phyllomedusa bahiana. The sequence goes on along the minus strand of JAODAL010031176.1, from coordinate 42,842 downwards.
TCAGCTGCTGCCCCCCCACCCTCCCCAAACAGCGGGTGCTTGCACCCCCATTAGTGTTGCCCCGCACCCCCCACAGATAAACGGGGGCCTGCACCTCACATCAGATCAGCTCTGCCCGCACCTACATCAAAACACGGGTGCCCCGCAAACCCCTCACAGATCACGGCGCCCCCCACCTCTCACAATCACTGCTCCCCCCCACCTCCATCAATCACTGCTCCCCGCCCTCTCATCAATCACGGCTGCCCGCACCTACATCAATAAACGGCTGCCCGCACCTCTATAAAATCAGCTGCTGCCCCGCACCTTCAAAGATCAGCGGGTGCCCGACCTAATCAGATCAGCGGCTGTTTTTCACTCCATTCAGCTGTTTTTCCCGCACCTCCAAAAGATCAGCGGCTGCCTGCACCTCACATCAATCAGCTCTGCCTGCACCTCACATCAGATTTGCGGCTGCTTTCCCCCCCCATTAGGTTCCCGCACCTCAATTAGATCAGCGGCTCCCCCCACCCCACAAAACAGTCGCTGTGCCCCACCTCCTCAATCAGCGGCTGCCCCCACCCCACATAACAGCTCCCCGCCCCCCACCTCAAAAATTTAGCTCCCGCCCCGCACCCCACATCAATCGCGGGTGCCCCGCCCTCCATAGATCAGCGCTTTTCCCCGCACCCTCATCAGATCAGCGGCTGCCCCGCACTCACATCAGTCAGCGGCTGCCCCCCACCTCAATGATCAGGGGTGCCCCGCACCTCACATCAGATCAGCGGCGGCCCCCGCACCTCACATAGATAAGCTCTGCCCGCACCTCAAACGATCAGGGCTGCCGCACCTCACACTCCCGGGTGCCCCGCACCTCACATCGATCAGCGGGCCCCCCCCGCACCTCCATCAATCAAACGGGTGCCCGCACCTCACTCGATCCGCTCCCCGCACCTCCTCAGATCAGCGGCTCCCGCCCTTCCCCTCAGATCAGCTGCTGCCCCCCCCCCTCACATCAGCAGCGCGCCCGCACCCTCACATCAGTCAGCTCCCGCCCCCCAAACCCCCACATCAGTTCCGGCTGCCCCCCACCTCACATCAGATCGCGGCTGCCCCACCTCTCATGATCACTCCTGCCACCACCTTCTCAGACAGCTCCTGCCCCCCACCTCTCATCAACAGCTCCCGCCCCGCACCTAAACGATAGTCCTGCCCCCCACCCTCATCGATCAGCTCCTGCCCCGCACCTCCATCAGATCAGCACTGCCCGCACCTCCCTTCAGTGTCTCCTGCCCCGCTACATCTGCAGCCGCGCCGGTCCCGCGATCCCCCCGCTCACTTTCCTTTCCCCCATCCCTTTTAGGATGCAAAGCGAGCGATACTACCCCGGGGTGTTTGGGCGCTTTTGGACAGGTGCCAAAGCGGACTCCATTATCTCCTTTGGGGGTTTTACTTGCGAAAAACGCAAAAGAATTTTACATGCAATTTTTTAAAGCGGAGCAAAAGCGCGCGAGGAGACCCTCAAAAAAACGCATTGGTGTCTCCCTTTAGAACAGCGATGGCTTTTTGCTATTTGAAAGAAAGTTAATCACCTAAAATTGTTGTCCCTTTTGCGGATCCCTGAACGGATTAAAAAAAGGATCACAAAAAAAGTTGTTGTGAACAAGCCCCCTTAAAAGTTTCCCCGGACCTTGTCCTCTGAGTTATCCTGGAACAACGAGGCCCTGGTCGCAACCTTCTGGGAGGGATTGGCCAGTCGTATCAAGGATGAATTAGTGGGGTGTGATCTGCCCACCAGTTTGGACAACTTCATCACCTTGGCCACCGGCATCGATATTCGTTTCTCGGAACGTCAACAGGAGGCTCAGCTACAACGGGAGGTTTATCGCCCCCGCAGGAGTCCTCATCTGGCACCCGTCTTTCAGTGACCTCTTCAGCCAGTCTCTGCTCCCAATTGGGAAGAGCCCATGCAAGCAGATAGGGCCCACCTGTCGGAGGAGAAGACTCACATACAGAACCAAGGGCTCTGCCTCTACTGTGGTACCCAAGATCACCTGCGTAGAGACTGCCCGATTCGTCCGGGAAACTACAGAGCCTAGGCTTCGTGGGGGAGACTAACCTGGGCACGGAACTTTCCTCTCTGCCATTGACCATGTCGGTCAGCCTGACCCTTCCCTCCAGTTCCTGACTTCAAGTTGCCGCCTGTGTAGATTTAGGATCGACGGGCAACTTTATTCATCCTGCCATCGTGGACAAGTACCATCTGCCCGTGGTCCCCTTGGATAAACCCCTCTCAGTCTCATCCGTGAATTGAGAAGTTCTCTCATGTACCATCCGGTACCACATGCAACCCCTTAATTTGCGTAGAGGAGTACATCAGGAGAAAATCTCCTTCCTTTTTCTACCATGCTCCTCTAGCACTCTTCTCCTGGGGCTTCCTTGGTTGCGCGATCACTGTCCTAACATCAACTGGAAAATGGGTGACGTTACTCAATGGGGCACCCGATGTTGCTCTTCCTACATTTCGGTACCACATCCTCCACGTTTAGTGGGTCCCCCGACTCTTCTATCAACTGGTCCTGCTCCACCTGGCATTCCTACGTTTTCTGCAAGAAACAGGCAGAGTTTCTCCCTCCTCATCGGCCCTGCGATTGCCCTATAGAACTGCAGCCTGGTTCCACTCCTGGGGTAGAATATATCTTTTATCTTGACCTGAAACTGAGGCTATGTAGGCATACATCAAGGAGAATCTGGAAAAGGGCTTCATCCGCAAGACATCATCTCCCGCGGGGGCCGGATCCTTTTTTGTCGCGAAGAAGGACGGGTCTTTGCGGCCTTGCATAGACTATCAGGGTCTTAATAAAATCACCATTAAGAATCGTTATCCACTGCCATTGATTTCAGAACTCTTCGATAGAATCCGGGGAGCCTAAAGCTCGACCTCCGGGGCGCCTACAGCCTGATCTGAATACACAAAAGGGATGAGTGGAAGACTGCCTTTAACACCCAGGATGGCCTTTACGAATATCTAGTCATGCCCTTTGGCCTCTGCAACGCCCCCGCCGTGGTCCAAGAGTTTGTGACTAACATCTTCCGAGATCTTCTCTACCACTGTGTTCTAGTTTACCTGGACGACATCTTAATCTACTCCCCGGATCTTAATTCCCATCGGGCTCATGTTGGACTAGTTCTCTACCGCCTTAGACACAACCACCTCTATGCCAAACTGGAGAAGTATCTATTCGAACGGACCAGTTTACCATCCTTGGGGTACATAATTTCGGCACAAGGTCTTCAAATGGATCCGGTAAAGTATTCAGCAGTATTAAACTGGCCACACCCTGTCGGTCTCCGAGCTATTCAGCGGTTCATCGTTTTCTCTAACGTCTCTCGTTTCTCGATGCCTCCTCGATAGGAGCTGGAGCCATTCTCTTGCAAAAATCCACGAAAGGCAAATTTCTGACCTGTGGCTTCTTCTCTAAAACCTTCTCCCCTGCTGAGAAGAATTACTCCATCGGGGAAAGGGAACTGCTGCCGATCAAACTGGCCTTGGGCAAATGGCAACATCTTCTGGAGGACGCTCTACATCTGGTGACCATCTACACGGATCACAAAAATCTTCTAAACCTACAGATGGCTCAATGGTTGAATCCTCGTCAGGCTCGCTGGTCTCTATTCTTTTCTCGTTTCAACTTTAACCTCCACTTCCGGCCAGCCACCAAAAACCTCAAGGCTGATGCTCTTTCCTGAGCCACGGATGCCTCTGAATCTGAACCGCAGTACCTTATCCCTCCTGACTATCTCGTCCATGTTGTCCCTTGTGAGAAATTCCACCTGGTAAGACCTGAGGAAGCGCATTCTGTCCTGGGGTCATGCTTCCAAAGTGGCCGGCCATTTCGGGTACCGCAGGTCCCTCCACCTTATCGTGCGTCACTACTGGTGGCCCTCCCTCGCACAGGATGTCAAGGATTTTGTGGCTGCTTGCCCTAACTGTGCTCAGAAAAAGAGCTCTTTTTACGACCCGCTGGTTTCCTGCCATTTACCGGTGCCAGAGATACCATGGAGCCACATCGCAATGGATTTTGTGACTGATCTCCCGTCCTCCAAGGGGTGTACTGTTGGCTGTGGATTCCATTATATCCTGAGATACAGTATGTGGCACACTACTTTAATAGCCAGTTGCTAATAATCGGTCTGATGGGTGTCCTGATTCATTTTATCCCCCTATCCGTTATTGTGGATGGCGAAAAATCCCTAAATGAGGGAGGTGAGAATTCCTCGCCTTGTTCCAAAGTTTGAGAAAAGGATTTATTTCAGCGGGCACAACTTTTTTGTCTTCCATATAAATTTTGTTAGTCCATATAAATTTTATGCTTTGAGTAACCATATGACACTAAACCAATAGCGATTTTCAGTGCAGGAGAATGAGACCAAATGCCGAAAAATAACGTCAACAGATTACAGATAACAGATTTCAAAGGATAAACATCATCACCCTCCTAATTGTCCCGAGAAGCTACATTAATTTTTTAAAGCACAATCTTTGTCCTCCTCTATTTGATGACTGGAAAATCAGAAGCATTTTTCAAAGCACAGGCTTTTTTTTTCCTCTACTGCTTAACTAGAAAATATACAGTAGTTTTCAAAGCACAGCCTTTGTCTCCCTCTACTGGACAACTCGAGAGAATAGAGCAGATTTCAAAGCACAGACTTTCTCCCTCTAGTGGATTAGCTTTGATCCCTATCTAATCGGAGGTAAATTCAAATCTTCTTTTACACTTTGTGGGCTTAGCAGATAAAAGTCAGGAGGGCAGAAATGTATAGCAAAGTATAAATTTAAATACTGGGAACTCCTCCCTTTCTTTTCTGCACATGAACTATTTGCTACGGGTACAGTATCTCACAAAAGTGAGTACACCCCTCACCCTCTAAATATTGTATTGTCTCTTCATGGGGCAACACTGAAGATATGACACTTTGACACAATGTAAAGTAGTCAGTGTACAGCTTGTATATTGGTGTACATTTGGTGTGCCCTCAAAATAACTCCACACACAGCCATCAATGTCTAAACCGCTGGCAACAAAAGTGAGTACACACCTAATTGAAAATGGACAAATTGGGCCCAAAGTGTCAATATTCTGTGTGGCCACCATTATTTTCCAGCACTGCCTTAACTCTCTTGGGCATAGAGAGTTTTACAGGTTGCCACTGGAATCCTCTTCCACTCCTCCATGAAAACGATGCTCAACAGGGTTTAGGTCTGGAGACATGCTTGACCAGTCGAGCAACTTTACCCTCATTCTCTTTACCAAGGCAGTGGTCATCTTGGAGGTGTGTTTGGGGCCGATATAAAGTTGGAATATTGCCTTGCAGCTCAGCTTCCATAGGAAGGGGATCATTCTCTGCTTCAGTATATCAGAGTACATGTTAGCATTCATAGTTCCCTCAATGAACTGTAGCTCCCCACAGCCGGCAACACTCATGCAGCCCCAAACCATGACACTGTCACCACCATGACTGTAGGCAAGACACACTTGTCTTTGTACTCCTCATCTGGTTACCACCACACACGCTTGACACCATCTGAACCAAATATGTTTATCTTAGTCTCATCAGACCACAGAATATGTTTTTTTTTTTGTTTTTTTTTATTCAATACTATTTTTTTATTGGAAATTTTAAATTTTGGCAAACATAGGATAAATGAAACATACCTAATGAGTGTCAAACATTCATAACCTAATGCGTAACATAAGAAGAAATAACAGGCCATGAACTGTTTTTAAGACAGATCCAAGCAAATCTTGCAGGGTTCCATAGCAGAGTATATGAATCTCCATTCTTTAAATGTCATTGCTGTTCCCAAATAGAGGGGGACAGAGGGTTACTCTCTAATAAAACACGAAAGGGATGGATGGAATGTGCTATGTGGCATAAATTGAAGTCGCCCAGATTCTCAATTTTTCCTTCTGTTTAGATATTAGATGGGGAGGGACTACAAGATTTATTTCGCTATGAAATTAGGTACTAACCCTGTTTAGGAGTTTAGGACTTCAGCAAGTTTTGGGGTAAATGTGGATTTCCAGTGATAGGCTATAGTAAGTCTAGTGGCGATAAGAATGTGCTGGACAACTGTTTGGTGTGAGAACGGAAGGTCACACATAGAAATATCTAGTAATGCGAGTTCCTGCGAAAGATTAAACTGCGAAGAGTATAAATGTTGTATCAGTTGTTCAACGTCGTTCCATAAACTCTTAATGACGGGACAGAGCCACCACATATGGGACAGTGAACCGGTGGTGCTGCATTGTCTCCAGCACATTTTGGAAGTCCCTGGAAAGATATGTGCGGTACGGACCGGGGTAAGATGCCAGCGGGGATGGATCTTCCTTGATAGAGCCACATGATTGATGCATTTCGAGTGTTTAGAAGTTGCAGCTGCCGCCTTCCACCAATCCTCTTTTGGGAAAGATTTAGAGATCTCCGTTTCCCATTTAACAATGTAATCAGGTTTAGTTTCAGAGTCGGCTTCCATTATAGTACCGTAAGTTGCCAAAAGACCTTTGATATGGTGATTGTTTCCCAAAAGAAATCGGTGGAAGTGGGGTCTAGGTAATGCGGGGGTGAAATCAGGCAAAGAAGAAATTGCATGTCTGATTTGTAGATATACATAAAATTATGAGTTTGGCAGAGAATATTGAGAAGTTAGGTCTGCAAATGTTTTGAGAACTCCCTCAGAGAACAGGTCCCCAATCAATGAGACCCCTTTAGAGATCCACAGCTCAAGGCGGATGTTTGGGATGGCTCCATATAGTGTAAATAAAGTGCAATGGTTTTTAACGAGGGGGGATGTTCCAATGATAAAATATTGGCTCTAAAATAGAGGAAATGTATGCAGATAGATTAGGGACCGCCATACCTCCGTGTTGCTTTAAATTATAAAGATATTCTCTTTTAAAACTGGGCCTTTAAGATCCCCAAATAAATTTTAGGAGGAGGGTTTGAAATTTATTCAAGATATTTGCGGGAATGATGAAGGGAAGAGCCCTTGCCATATACAAAAATTTGGAGAGGAGCATTTTAGTAAGATTAATTTTAGCGTCTCACAGATCAAAAGAAAAATTCCTAAAACAATAATCTTTAATAGATATGCATTAAAATAATTATCCTTTATACATAAAAATGGCCTCACACATATAGCCACTATACAAATATGCAACTGTATATGTATAAAGTACCCGGTGTATATCAGGACCTAGTTGCAAAAGCAAGTGGACATTATCTAGCTAATCACCGCAAAAAAGACATTGTCCCAAATACCTTTTAGCAGGGAGAAGTGCCCCTATAAGAGGGAGGAAAATATGGTCAAAAATGTGGTCAAAAACTCACGGTTCTGAAGACCTTGTCACAGTAGACTCCGTTGCCCCATTGGACCAGTATATACCATATAATAGAAAAAGCACTATCGCTATCACTATACTAGTCCTATCCAGATAGAGCACTCGCCCCGAAAAGGGCGACCCCACCTCTCGGCGACTCACCCTAACTAACTAAATTATACAGTAACAAACATAAAGAACACAGACATAAGTCCCGATGCGTTTCCCCAAGATATGGTTCACAGGGGATAATAATTATACATCTGTGATGAGAGATAATGATGGTCCAAGTGATGGCATGATGAGGCCATAAGTAAGTGCCAGACAGTATATCACTTATATACCAACCCCTATTAAAAAAATAAAATAAACAGCCAATCCAATGAAAATTTACTCACCAATGAAACAGGAGCAAAGTCCTTGCACATGCTCAAAAGCAAAAAAAAGACTCCAAACACCACATGTTCCGCGCGCCTCCCGTTCCGCCAAACCGGAAGTGACAAACCGGAAGTGGCAAAACGAAAGTAATTCACAGCACGTGCGCCCCAGATAGAAACTAGACTGGCGGAACGAGTGCAAACGCGCACGTGCCCCGGTCCCCGCCGCGCAACTAGCAAAACAGTGCACACGCGCCCCATAAACAAGGGCGCACTCGGGCGCCCCAATTTTTCAGATAATATTTGGACACATAGCATAATGGTGACCCAGTAAAGGGGAGGCTTGCATCAAGACTCAAAATCGAGTACACAAGGTTACGTTAAATAACCCAATGGTTTAAACTCCCAATAGTTGGGGTAAGTAAATTAAGTGATGGGCGTAAGAAAAAAAAAGATTAGAATAAAAATTTACTCTGACAGTATTAAATAATAAAGAGACAAAACCCAAAAACAGGGTATGATATTCTCAACTGATTCCCCTATAAACAAATCAACAGTGTTTTTTGAAAAAAAAAATTAAAAAACCCTCAAACAAATAAAAAGGCCATTCCTTTTTGTATGATAGAACAAAAGATACAAGGGGGGAAATTTATTTCTTCTTCGATTTGAGTCTTAGATACTGATACCCAGGTAGTACAAAACAAGGGAGGAAGCAAAAGGGAGAGGAAATGGAATACTCCACACGAGGTTATTATGGTCCCTCCTTCCTTGGTGGGGCTTTTTTAGAGGAAAGAGAGGATGCCCCTGAGAGAGCGGAACAAAAAATAAAACTCCTTTCAGATTACAATCTTTAAAATGATATTACAGATTTGGGGAAATTTTTCGGTTTTTGGAAAAAGGTCTCAATTTTGTTCCTCTGTTGGGTTTGCCCTTTTTGATTGGGAAAAGGTTTCTCTTTTGTTTAAAAACGTCTAAAGGGGATAAATTTTTAAAAATCGGGACTCCTTGAGGGAAAGATTGGGTGTTGATTTCTCGGTTTGCCTGACATTGATTACTTGCGAGTTTATCTGAATGGGGGGGAAACACACTGAGACCAAAGAGTATACGTATGCCTAGCTATAAAAAGTAGAGATTAAAATTTTTAAAAAATTGTCATCGGGGATTGGAGAAATTGATGGGGGTAATCTAAACATAATTTTTCGTTTTCCCCAATTAAAGGGCACTTGGAACGGGAAAATGATGACAGCATTATTTTAAACCATGGATAAGGGCGGGTTTTTGTAGTGTTGGGTCTTTAAGTTATTAGATATTAGCGATATTTTAAAGGACGCTCTGCTATTCTATTCCCATGTATCTACCCCTTTTTCTGTGGGAGCTAAAAGAAATTTTTAAAAAGGGCCCCTTGACAGGGGTTGACTGGGCAAAATGAGTGTAAATTTTGTACCTAAACACCCGTTATCCCTTGTTTTTTCCCTCCCTAAGATAATAGGGTTGATCCTTAAAAAGGGTCCCAAAATTTGTGGGTGTGGATTTCCTTGTCTCAAAATGTCAGCATTTATATTGAAAACTCCTAAAAATTTGTGTATGTTTGCCGTCATTCATCAAGGACATCCTGATTTTTTGGAAGTTGGGCGGACTGACAGTTGAGGGACACACTAAGTGCCTCCTTGATGTAGAGGTCTCTATAGCGCATCCCGATGATTGTGGGGTGCGTGCTGTAGAGTTTTTCCCTTCTATTGGGGGTTACATTTTAGAGAGAAATAATCAATTTGGGCCTCAGCTCTTCTTTTTGTCCTTGAACACAATTTTTTCTTTTTAAAATGGTAAGATCTTCCCCCCAGTGGGGGTACTGCTAGGGGGAGCCCGTTGCTCCCTCGTACGCAAATTTATTCGGGTTGGGGGCTACCTTTTGGGTTTTTGTGCTGACCTCCCCCATCGGACAATTCCTTTTTTTGGGGGGTGGGTATTTTGCGATATCCTTTTTTTGTGGAAGGGGGCAAAGAGGGTTTGATGATTTTGTGAGAAGTCTCAATTTTTAAAAATTTTGGGCATGAAATTTTTCAGCTTTTGATAGGTCCCTTCCTTTTTTTTGGATCTTTTTTTCATTAAAGAAAAAATCTGGCAATTACATAAAAAAAAAACCTTTCGGAAACCAACCGCGCAATAGTCTCCTGGGTGGGAGAGTTACACCAGACCCTTAAAAAGGGGTATCCCCAAAGGGGATTTTCCCCGGTTCGGAAAAACTGCTCGGAAAGGAGATTTTTTGTTCCCAAGAAGGGGGACCTTAAAAAACGGTTTTGGGGATGGGGGTTATCCCGAAAAAGTTTGATGACATTTGGAAAGGCCCTTTAAAAAAGGGGATAGACGAGACTGCTCAATGGGGGGACAGAACCAAGTTCCCCAAATCAAACATCGGATCGTGGCAAAACTTTGACAGGGCCCACGAATTAGCGGAGATTATTTCTGATACTGGGGTATCTTGGGGTCGTTCGGTTTTAAAAGATGCCTCCCTGATTTTCCCAGATTCTTTCAGGAAAGGAAGATCATTGAGGGATCTAGTGATAGTTTATATATCCCCCTAAAAAAACAGGGACCGGGTTGGATCGCAACCACTGGTTACCTTTTGTGGGGGGACAACGGGGGGAGTCCATTTATGAGCAGGGCAAAGACTTTCACTGATTTTAAATCAGATCGTAATTTGTGAAGGAGATTTTTCCAACTGAAAAAGTGAAGGGGTCATTTATTTTTTGCATTTTTACTTGCCCCTTAGGGTATGTTGGGAAAAAAATAGAGCAATTTTGAAGAGAGTGGGGGATTGGGGACTTAGGCATTGGAGAAACCCGATAGTGACCCTGTATGTGAAAAGTCAAATAATATCCAACACACCTGAATTTTCGATCATTGGGGCTGGAAATCACCTCAGGGGGGGATTGGGATTTCAAGGGCGCTTAAAAAAAACAGTGGATTTTCAATTACTATACGAACCCCTGATGGGGGTTAACGAAAACCTGCAAATTTGGCTGTTTTTTCTAAATTTTTTTCTAATTTCAGTTTTTTTTTTGTTTTTTTTTGTTTTCTTGGTCCTTTTCTTTTGGGTTTGTTATGGTAAAACAGTTTAGAATATCTACCAAGTGTTGGGTATAGTCTCTTTTTTTATCAATACTGTCAATTTATAATATTTCATATCTTTTTTTTCTTTTTGCCCATCACTTTTTTTACTTAGCCTTTTCTAGGTAGTTTTTATCATTGGATTATTTTAAATAACTTGTGACTCGAATTGAGTCTTGAGATAAGCCCCGTTCTTAGTCACATTTTGCTATTGTGTCCAATTTTTTTGTATAGTTGGGGGCGCCCCGAGTGGCCCTTGTTTTGGGCGCTCTTTTTTGCAATGTTTTGCAGTTTTTCGCGGCGGGGGGACCGGGGGGCGTGGCGTTTTCCCCCCTTCGCCAGCTAGTTTTATCTGGGGCGCAAGTGCTGTGAATTACTTTCTTTTGTCACTTCCCGGTTGGCGGCGGGAGGGGCGCGGAACTTGGTGGGGTTTTTGGGGTCTTTTTTTTGCTATTTAGCAGTGCAAGACTTTGCTCCCGTATCATGGGGAGTAAAAAGGGGATTGGATTGGCTGAGTTGTTTAATTTGGGTTAATAGGGGTGGGTTATAATTTTATTACTGTCTGGCTTACTTTGGCTCCTGCCTCCTGGGGCCCTCTCATTCTCATCACGATGTATAATTTTTCCCCTGAGAACCATTCTTGGGGGAAAAGCGTCGGGGCTTAGTCTGTGTTCTTTTGTTTGTTACTGTATAATTTAGTTAGTTAGGGTGAGCGCCAGAGGTGGGGTGCCTTTTCGGGGCGAGTGCTTATCTGGTAGGGTAGTATTTGAAGCGTTTGTGTTTTTTTTTATTTTATTATATCGGTCCAATGGGGCAACGGAGTCTACTGTGACAAGGTCTTTAGAACGTGAGTTTTTGACCAATTTTTGACCTATTTTCCTCCCCTTATAGGGGCACTTCCCCTGCAATAGGAATTTGGTCAAGTCTTTTTTGCTGTGATTAGCTAACCCTTTTTCCCTTGCTTTTGTAAACTGGTATGATATACACCGGGGGTTTTATACATATACAGTTGCATAAAATTTTATATTGGCTATATGTTGAGGCCTTTTTTGTATAAAGGATATTATTTAATCAAATTATTAAAAGAATTTGTTTTAGAATTTTTCCCCTTTTTATTGGAGACGGTTTTCTTATTCCCCATTATTATCTCTTTTCTCTATGAGTTAAGATTAATTTTAGCTATCCATGATGAGGGATGGTTTTAAATTTGGGTGTCAGCGTTAAGGGTTTAGCATGTCCTTCCCAATTTTTTTCTATGTTTTAGAAAAATTATAAAGATTCTGACACCCGTATTTTTTATTTTAGTCCGCCAAAAGAATTTAAATTGGGACCCAATTTATCTCGAGGTAGGGGGGCAATTTTAAAGGGTAAAAGGTGGATTTGTTAGTTTTTTTATTGAGAGACCTCTGAATAAAGTTGTAAAAGTCAATTTAAACTGGTACGGCATTCCAGCTTTTTTTATATAAAAATACATCTAAAAAAGCGGCTTTGGGGCTGTGACCCGCGATGTTTAATACCTGTTATAAGGGGGACATTTGACTTTCTGCACGAGGTCAATCTAAATCAAAATCAAGGGCGATTGGGCAACCTGCCCAGTGCCCTTTGTTTTTTAAATAGTTTTAAGCCCGAAGAATTACGTAACGGGGGGAGCGTATATAAAGAAGGTTTGCTTTAATTTTGGGTTTTAGTTAATCAAAATTTAAGTAAGACCTAGTTTGCCTGTTCCGTACAAAACCTACCTGATCTGAGTTCATTAATGATGGAAGTACTGTGTTTACTCTGTTAGCAATAATTTTGGCAAAAAATGGGTCTGTAATTAGCTATTATATCTTGCGGCTTGCCTGGTTTAGGAATAGTTAAGATTGTAGCTGTTAACATCTCTGCAGGCGGTGAGTTTCCTCTAATGAAGGAGTTAAAGGTATTTAAAATGTGTCGGCCAAACCACAAAGGTGGTATAAATCCTAGGAAATAAAGAATAAAACTTAACCTTTATTAATATACTGCAATTAAGAAAAAATAAATTATAATGTCCTAAATTAATGCTCACAAAATACCTAAACTAACAATAGAAACTATCCCTACCACAAAATACTACCTGACAAGACAAAGAATGGGGTATTCGCCCTGATAAGGGTGTCCCCAACCACGAACCTCCTAAACTTACCCTAGGGACTACAATTATAACTATCTATCCTTAATATTGCTAACAATACATGTATAATCCCATATGTACACCTAGTATTAGAAAATAGTGTCCTAACATATGCATTTAGTGGTAATCCATGCACGGACACCCATTACCTTTCCGACGCGTTTCTCCTCAAAAATTGCATGAGGTTCAACAGAGAACACAAACTATCCTGCTACCTCATTGCTGTTGTGGATCCGGAGATCCATGTTTGGCCATTCTAGGACTCCGGCTTTAATCATCATCCAATTATCGTACCATAGGAGTCGTGAGTTTTTTTGTATATGTCGTTCTATGCATCAAGTTTATGGACATATATTATAACATATTCTAGCCTGTAGATGTTCCATGCATCAAGTTTATGGACATGTATTATAACATACTCTAGCCTGTACACGCTCCTTTGTGTTCCCTGATGAACCTCATGCAATTTTTGAGGAGAAACGCGTTGGAAAGGTAATGGGTGTCCGTGCATGGATTACCACTAAATGCATATGTTTTGTGAGCACCAATTTAGGACATTATAATTTATTTTTTCTTAATTGCAGTATATTAATAAAGGTTAAGTTTTATTCTTTATTTCCTAGGATTTATACCACCTTTGTGGTTTGGCTGTATAATATTTTGGTATATCCGGGGTACATGTATCATTGTAGGTTTACTCCTCCTACTTCATTCCAAGTGGAGTTATGTGTTTTTTTTGTATTTAAAATGTGTGGATTAAGAAGTGATTGAAAGAGTTTGTAATGCTCATTATTCAGCCCATCTGGTCCTGGGGATTTGTTTAATTTAGCTTGACTGATAGCTTATTGAATTTCTTGAAGAGTGATAGGGGAGTTAAGAAGCCAGTTGTTCGACAGAAACACTTGGCAGGGGTACTTTGTATAAAGGGAACCTGTCACATAGGTTATGCTCTCCTTGCTGGGAGCAGCACAAGCTCGTGTCAGACCTGCTGTTTTCAGCGCCGTGTCCCTTATTCTGTAAGATGCAGCAGTTTTAGAGCATTTACCCCTCAAATCTTATTCATGAGCAGGTGTTAGCTCCACCCACCAAAGGCTAGCCCCGCCCACTGACAGTTATTCACATGTTTCTACCTATTCAAAGTAATAGGTTTATCAGTTGAGGTGGACGGGACTAGCCTCAGGTGGGCGGGGTTTGTAAAAAACTGACTCTTTGAATGACTCTTCAAATGACTCTACTGGCTGAAAACTGCATATTTGAGCATTAAATACCAGAAAACGACAGCATCTTACAGAATAAGGGACACAGCGCTGGAAACAGCAGGTCTGACACTAGCTTGTGCTGTCCTCAGCAAGGGGGGCATAAACTATGTGACAGGTCCTCTTTAAGAAGGATTGGATATCTAATACTTTAATATGCGGGAGTGATGGGTCATCTTTAAGTTTATATAGTGAGTTACAATATTGGGCAAAGGAGTTTACAATGTGCTGTGGGTTTATAATCTTTTGGCTATTCACTGTGAGGAAGGCGATTCTGGATCTAGGCTGAAGCTGCTTAACCCTTTGGGCCAGCAATTTTCCTGGGCGATCTGCCTGTATGTTAAAGTTCCACCGAAGCTTAGCAAGGGAGGACTCATATTTTTGAAGACTCATCATCTTTAACTGTTGCCTTAAAGAGCGTAATTCTTCAATAGCAGCCGAGGAAGAGGATTTTTTTTCAAGGTCATCCATAAGGCGGATTTTTTATCTATTAGTTTTCTAGTACAGTAGTTCATCTATTTTTTACGTTTCTCTCTGGATGCAATTTGAAGAAAGATGCCCCGAATAAACGCTTTATGGGTGCACCAAAGTGTAGATGGTAGGGGTACAGAAGAAATATTGAAGTCAAAGTATTCTTGCAGGGCCGTTTTAATCTCATCAACAATTAATGTCGAATTCAGTAGGATAGTGTTTAGTCTCCAAGGAGAATATAGTGGAAAAGGAAATTGTCCGTCTAGGTAAGAAAGATAGGGGCATGGTCGGACCAGGTTCTGTACCCTATTTCAGTTGAGAAAACATTAGGTAAAGTTTGTCTGTTGGTAAGAAAGAAGTCTATATGGGAGTATGATTTATTGGGAGCTGAGTAAAAAGAGTAATCAATTTCCTCAGGGTGAGAGTAGCGCCAGGAGTCGTGCAGGTTTTCTGCAGCCAGCAGGGATTTAAAGTCTTGTGTCGCAGGGAGGGAGTTGCGTGACTTATCCAGTTAGGCATCAATAACCAAGTTAAAGTCCCCACAGATAATAAGGTTGCTGTTATGGAGCGACTTTGGATATGAAGCGCAGTTGTCGCTTATTAGGTGCATAAAGTGTAGCAATAGTGTATTCTATATAGTCCAATAGGCAGTGCAGAATAATATATCTACCATGGCTGTCAATAATTGATTGTTTAAGGGAAAATGAGTGTCCCTAATGAAGATCGCTACCCTTACTTTTTCTGTGAAATGGAAGTAAGAAAGTAAGTTGGGAATTTCCTATGTCTTAACCTATGAGAGTCTTGCTCTCTCAGATGTGTCTCTTGGAGACATATGTCAGCCTTTGACTTCAGAGCATCTCTCCAAAAGACTGACCACTTAAAAGGCGAATTAAGCCCATTAACATTTAACGATAAGATTTTAATCCCCATTACAATGGTTAAGTATTTTAGGGACAAGTTACTTCTAGGACCAAGAACCACCAGAGAGAGGTAGAACGGAGAATTCAAATAGCACAATGTGACATACATGGCAATGGACTTAGAAAACCAAAAAACCTGTGTTAACAACAATCGAAAAGTTAGCTGGAGAATCAAAAAGTAGAGAAATACAACAGTATTTCCAACGTTTGGAAATAGGTTCAAAGTGGGGCAAAACAGTCCTGTGGCAGGAGGCCACATGGAGCAGGTAGCAATGTTTATAGGGTGACATGAGGAGTAGAAGACCCTCACGGTGAGGAGATGGGCATTATCAATTTCTGGCCCGTGACTCATAAGGTTTAGAAGGTCTAGAGGTGGATCTCCCGTGTTTTTCAGACCATAGTGGAGTGACCACCTCTGGGTAGATCCTTTGTGTTTTAATTGGAGTGGTGGTTGGGGATTGGAGTAAGTCACATGATATGAGAAGCTCTTTGACCATCGCTGGGGTATGGCAGGTGGTGGTAACGTTTATCTTTCGTGATGACTAATTTGATGGGGAAACCCCAGTGGTATCCGATATTGTGCTCACGGAGGATTTTGGTATACTGGTAGAATGCCCTTCATTTTAACATGGTTCCTGCTGAAAGATCTGGAAAAATTGCAATGTCTTTGTATTTATCTGGCAAAGGAGGGTGTTTACATAGAGCTCTAAGGAAGTAATCTTTTGTACGAAAGAAATGTATTTTAGCAACAACATCTCTTGTGACCAAAGGATTGAGGTGTTTTGCCTTGGGTAGGCGATTATTACGATCGATCGTGAGGTCAATATGGGAAACTTTCGGTAGAACCACAGACATAAATTCAGTGAGGAAAGGCTGAAGAAGGTCCAGTGTGAAAGATTCTGGCACTCCTCGAATCCGAATATTTTCTCTCCGAGACCTGTCTTCCAGGTCAAGGAGTTTGGAAGATAATCTTTGAACCTCTTCTTCCAATGCCGAGTTAGCATCTATAAGTAAGTTGTGAGAACTTTCAAATTCCGACATCTTTTTTTTCTAAGTGGTCAGTCCTTCATACTAGGGATTGTATGTCGGCCTTGAATTCCGCCATCATGTGTTTAAAATCGGATTGGAGATTTTCTCAAAAGGAGGAAAAGAGGCGTTGGAGAGTTGCTCCTGTGGTACTGGATTGTTCCATCATGTCTTGGGAGTCCAGCGAGTTTGAGTTGGGTGATGTTGTAGAGAGTGGAGGGAAGGGAATGCAACGCTCCGCAGAGGATGGTTGAGATGATGTCTGAGGAAAGAATTCCGTAAGTTTTGTTGGTTTTGCTTTGGTCTTCCTTTTACTTGTACCTCCTATTAGATCTTGGGAAGTGGCCAATTTTAGAAAATGTATTAGTTAATTAAGAGATTAAGTAAAAATAGAGGCCAATAATAAAAGGGTGTATATGTGTTCCTCTTTATTTTTTTCCTTTTATATTCTCCCTTTCTATAGTAATCTTATTCCTTTTGTCCACCGGGAAAGCTTGTGGTCAGAACAGAAAACCGCACGGGTTATGCCACGGGTAAAGGATATAGGCCAGAGAGTAGGGGGAGTCCATGTATAAGACTTAGAGCCGTGTGAAGTATTGGATTTATTTTAGAAGGGTGTCCCGCGGGGTACACTTTAACAGGTATCAACCAATTGGGGTATAGTACAAAAAAGGTCCATTTATGAGCAATATTATCTAACTCGAATGTTCAGGCATAGGGGAATCTGCACCAATCGGTCCATGCATCAGTTAAGTCTAAGACTTTTCTTGTTGCCCATAGCAACCAATCAGAGCGTCCATTTTATTTTTTCAGAGCTCTATATGAAATGAAAGGGGAACCCTGATTGGTTTCTATGGCCAACAAGAAAAGTCTTAGACTAAGACAGTTTTCCGACATGTCCCCCTTAATTCTTTAAGTTTTGAGAGCAAAGTCCATGATATGCAGGAAAAATATATAGTAACAGTATTGTGTTAATGCACAGTTAAGGACCTGCACTGGTTAAGATGGCGTTTGGTTAATCAGATTCGCCCAGTATACAGTACTGTTACAGTATAGAAGGGGTTGACTTTTCAGCTAGATATAGATATTCAGAGTCTCACAGGCTTATGGTAAAAAGATATTACGCTGCCCGCTAATATTAGCCTTCCAGGGGCTTATAGGCAGGAGAGGAGGTTTCTTCTGAAAGGCTCAGGTACCTTAAAATGGCCCTGGCCACGTGGCCGATGATAGCGGCACAAGTGAATAGAAGAAGCCGACGTAGGGAAAATCCAGCCTAAGTCCGGTCCTTGTTTCAGGCCAGGTACCAGAGAATCTAAATGTGCAGAGCCCCACTGTACTTATATTTCCGACGAGGTATCACTGGCGGTTGTTCGTGCAGCGGCCGGCTGTGTTGTGATCTCTCCGCGTCCCCCGCTGCATCTGTGTTCGCGCGCTCAACCTCTTAACAGCGGGTGTCAGGAGGGAGATGCGCACCAGGGCATCAGCCGGACTGCGGTCAGTTCGGGCGGGAGTGCCAATAAGCCGAGGTTTGCTTGTCCTCTGTAGTAGGCCTACGGAGTGGTGCCGTTGTGCCTCTGCGCAGCGGGCCTGCTGGGTCGCAGTCAACGGGGCTGTGGGATTTGCTGAACCTCTCCAGGTAGCGGGGATGTAATCCAGCAGGTCCACTGACACTTTTATCAAATTCGGACGGCAGAAAAAAGGGTTGTGTGTGCCGGTTTAGTTAAGTTGCCCACCGAGTTCTCCTCTCGTGCGTCCTACTCCATGTTCATCCAGGCCACGCCCCCTGTCCCCCTCTCCCCCACCCCCCACGCGCACACACAGAATATGGTTCCAGTAATCAATGCCTTCAGTGTGCTTGTCTTCAGCAAACTGTGGGATTTTTTTGTGCATTATCTTTAGAAAAGGCTTCCTTCTGGGATGACAGCCATGTAGACCAATTTGATGCAGTATGCAGCATATGGACTGAGCACTGACGGGCTGACACCCCACCCCTTTAACTTCTACAGCAATGCTGGCCATCACTCATACATCTATTTTGAAAAGACAATGTTTGGACCTGACACTGCGATAAACACACAGATTAGCCACAGGTTGACTTATTGCAAATGATGAGTATAGCCCAGTTTTAGCCTCATTCGAGGAACCTCCTTAATCTTCCCCCTTCAGCTCACACACAATACAGACTCAAGGCTTGTGATGCAATATATAGTAATAACTTTACTTAAATTTATACACGTATGCTGCATATCTTCTGGACCGCACGGTCCTAATACAGTCTATAATCGTAAGTAAATAAGAAATTTGGGCAATACTTAGCTGTAACTCAGCTTATGAATAGATGGTTACGATTCCAGCATGAGCTGACACCAGAGCGTCCTTACTCCATGCTACCCAGCGAGCGACGTTTCGGAACACACAGTTTCCTTCATCAGGCATGCGCAGTGTGGTGTAGGATTCTGATTTAAGCGGATGGTCATCTGGATACAGGTGAGTATTAACCCTTACATAAACAAACCCTTTTAAAATCAATGTGAAGAAAGATATTCACATAATACTATGCAATATTGACAACTATTATTAATATTATTGCATATGGATAATGATATATTTGCTCATAGAAAACAACGTAAGTTTAATATTTCATTAAGACCCTTAGGAGTCAAGGTGTCTAACTTATCTATCCAATATGCTTCGCGCTGGAGTAATTTAGTTTTTTTATTGTTAACATCCTGTATAACTACTTCTTCAAGGATGCACCATTTAAGGTCGCTAACTATATGTTTTAAATCAGAAAAGTGTTTGGCTAGTGTAGTTTCGCCATATTTTTTGTCTGCTACCTCTCGATTATGTTCCTTAATAGATGTCTGTTGTTCTTTTTTATTTTTATCATAATTACGGATAGTAGATTTGTGTTCGTTGATTCTGATTTTAACTGAGCGGCTGGTCTGGCCAACATAACACTTGCCGCAAGGACACTTTATGCAGTAGATCACATTATTAGTATTACAACTGAAATGACCATTTATCGGAATTTTACTTCCAGACATGGGATGAGATATAGAAGATCCTTTTATTATGGCTGAGCAATTATTGCAAGCCATACATGGAAACGTACCATTTTTTGGTGTTCTTAATCTTGCTTGTCAGTCCATTTTGGGAGGTCTAATATCCGAGCGTACTAGGTTGTCACCAATAGATTTAGATCTTTTAAAAATATATCTAGGTTTGTCCTTAAATAGGTAACCTAACTGAGAATCAGATTGTAAAATGTGCCAATGTTTATTAATCACATAATCTCCAAAAAATTAGGAATCTCGCAAGAGAACAAAGAGTGACTTTTGATCACTATATTTACTATTTTGCCATAGGCAAACTTAAACTCTATCAGTTCTCTATCTGTTAAACACTAAAACGTTACTTTTATTATATCTAACTCTTAACCTCTATACACACTATTTAAAAACCTGATCTATAACCTCATCATTTAACCCTTTTTGCTTCTGAAAGAGGGAATAACTCCCTTTCTATTATCAAGTCTGTTGGTCACCCACCTACTAACAGGGGAGCCTTATATCTATAGCAAAGTACTAGCTTCAGTAAGGGATCCCAAGCCAACTACTTGGGCAGTGGTCCCTAATCTCATAGACACAGAACAAATAAGGCCCCCTTGTGACACCGTCTGCAGCAGGTGACAATTGTAGACAGAGGTGAGAGATCACAATTTAAAACGTCATCACTGACCTCGCCGACATGTTACGCCAGCTAACCTGGCTTTATCAAGGCTTCTCATCGGACCTCTAAGCCTTGATAAAGCCAGGTTAGCTGGCGAAACATGTGGCGAGGTCAGATATGACGTTTTAAATTGTGATCTCTCACCTCTGTCTACAAGTGTCACCTGCTGTAGACGGTGTCACAAGGGGGCCTTATTTGTTCTGTGTCTATGAGATTAGGGTTAAATGATGAGGATAGAGATCAGGTTTTTAAATAGTGTGTATAGAGGTTAAGAGTTAGATATGATAAAAGTTACGTTTTAGTGTTTAATAGATAGAGAACTGATAGAGTTTGTTTGCCTATGGCAAAATAGTAAATATAATGTTTATTAATGGCTCGTCTAATTAGATTAGAATGTTTGTCATATTTAGAAATAAATGTAAATCTCGATTTTACCTTTGTTTTATTTTGTTTTTTCAGTAATTCACTTCTATTCATGGTTTTAACTTGGAGTCCCAGTGTGAGAAGCTCTTGATATTTATATCCTCGTTCTTGAAATTTCTTTGAGTCTATACATTTCTACTTCATATTTAGAGTCATCAGAGCAAATTCTGCGTGCTCTGATGAATTGGCCCTTGGGTATGCCAAGGAATAGAGAAGGGGTATGATAGCTTTGTCTGTGTAGAAGGTTATTCCGCTCCATAGGTTTGGAATAAAGTGTTGTGTCAAATCTCCCAGTTATGTCATTTTTGGTGACTTTAACATCTATATATTCTATAGTCTCAGTGTGCTTATTTAATGAAAAAGCAATCAATGGATGACGTGTGTTAAGGAATGCTATGAATTCCTCCAATTCTATTTCTGTGCCCCTCCATAGGAGGAACACGTCATCTACATATCTTAACCATGTAAGTATTTGTGACGAGTAACATGTGTTATGCACATATGTATTCTCAAAGAAATTCATGAAAATATTAGCTACACTTGGAGCTGCAGGGGATCCCATCGAGACCCCCTGCAGCTGCAAGTAATAAGTGTCGCCAAACCTGAAGAAATTTGCTGGAATCGTAATTATCTATTCATAAGCTGAGTTACAGCTAAGTATTGCCCAAATTTCTTATATACTTACGATTATAGACTGTATTAGGACCGTGCGGTCCAGAAGATATGCAGCATACGCGTATAAATTTAATTAAAGTGATTACCATATATTGCATCACAAGCCTTGAGTCTGTATTGTGTGGACTGACACTGGGCATGTGCACTCAACTTTTAGTTCGTCCATAAAGAGGCCTGTTCTGAGTGGATGATGTCTTGTTAAACCACTTTATAGTCTTTGCCTCCGTGCGGCATCTCAGTTTTATGGTGTTAGCAATCTTATTATAGCCTGGTCACTTTTATGTAGACCTTCAATTCTTTTTTTCAGATCATCAAACAGTTTTTGCTATGAGGTGCCTTGTTGAACTTCCAGTGACCAGTATGAAAGTGTGTGAGAGTGATAACACCAGACTTAACACACTTGCTCCACATTCACACTTGAGACCTTGTTACACTGAGTCATATGAAACTGTGGATGGAAAATGGCAAATTGGGGACAATTTGTCCATTTTTACTTAGGGGTGTACTCACTTTGGATGCTAGTGGTTTTGGCATTGATGGCTGTGTGTTGAGTTATTTGATTATATGAGAAATTAACCCTACTATAAATCGTTAGATGGTACAATAAATTTATTTGTGACGTCTATTTGCCTAAGGGCAACTAATACCATATACAGTATACCAATTATTAGCAAATCTTCAAGACTTACAGTACATTATTACTTTATTACTAGCAAGCTTCTTTCACCTATCTAAACTGTTTGGAAAGTGAGTAATCAATTAGTGTGTCTGTAATCCACAAAACTTCAAACACAGTAATTGATTACTTAAAGGGGTTGTCTCACTACAAGGATTGCTTTTTATGTTAAAGATCTTGCAAAAACAAGTCACTTTGCAATATACGTCCATTAACAGTATCCTACCTTTCCTAAATCCCTTGTATGGCACAGTCCGGGTAACACACCACCCCTGAATTCAAAATGAAACCAAAAAAAAAAAGGACAAATCAATGTAGTGAGACAACCCTTTTAAGTGAAACACCTTTCTGAACAATTTAGACAACGGAAAGAAGCTTGCTGGTAATAAAGGCAGTTTAATTGGAGCACAGTCAACACTGCACCAAAACTGCGCTGTGTAAAAGCACCCTTAGAATTTGTTTCTCACAGTCAGAGGTAATAATAAACATTCCGTAATAGGTTTTCTATCTATAATAGCAGGATCTGCCTGACCAGTGGGCAGGCTGCTATTAGCTAGCAGGGCTAACAACACTTCCCTTACTCGTACATTTAAGCTACACGTACATTTAAGCTACACCTATTTTCACTGTTAATACACACTGCCTAACATTAAAATGAATTTCACTGCCCCTCTGACATATTTTTCCATAATGTGGCATCCTCAGGTATCTGTGGGGCAAAAAGACTTCAGTGTGTATTAACAGTGAAAATCGGTGAAGCTTAAATGCACGAGTAAGGGCACGCTCTCACGGCACAGGACAAATGTCGGCCGGTTTGCCCGCCGGTATTTGTCCTGTTTTGCGGCCGTCCCCACGCGATGAGCGGAGAAAAGCCCTTCCCCTTCACATTGGCTTGCACAGATTCCGTCCGGAAACCGGACGGAAGATTGTGCTAGCACAATGTTTTGCAGGCGGAAAAACCTCCGGACGAAAAACCACTGCACGGGTTTTCCATAGAGCACCATTATGTTCATTTTCAGCCGATTTTTCAGGCGGTCTGAAAAACCGCAAACCGGCCAAAGACCCGTGCCGTGGGGACATGCCCTAAGGTAAGTGTTGTTAGCCCTGCTAGCTAATAGCAGCCTTCCCACGGTTCAGGCAGATCTTACTATTACAGATAGAAATCCTATAAGTATTACAAACTGTTTATCAGTGCCTCTAACTCTTAGAAACCAATCTAAGGGTGCTTTCACACGGTGCGTTTTTGACGCGTTTATTGGTGCGTTTTTGACGCGTTTATTGGTGCGTTTTTTTGTGCAAAAAGACACAGCAATTAATACTATACATGTCTGCACAAAAAACGCATCAAAAAATGCACTGCTTCATAATGCGCCTAATTTTGGAATGCGCTTGCTCATACATCTAGTGCACAGGGCTGCGCCAGTTTTTGGGCTGAAAGGACGCCAGATTACTGGCGCAGCCCTGTTGTAACAGCAGTGGTAGTGGATCCGCTGGGCCACCGCAAGCGATGGTGGAAGCCCACGCCAGGGAACGGAATCTAAGTAGAACCCGGTTTTCACCAGAGCCCGCCGCAAAGCGGGATGGACTTGCTGCGGCGGAGAACTACCAGGTCGTTTCCACTGGCGGGACTTGCTTGCGGTGGTAGCCAAGGATAAGCGTGGTACAGAATCGTGAGGCTGAGGCGTGGTCAGGGACAGGCAATAGGTCAGGACAGGCGGCAGAGGTTCGTGGTCAGGAAACAGGAGCGAGACGGTCTGGTACACGGTAGAGGCAAACAAGGACAAGACGCTTTCTCTAAAGGCACAGGAGGCACTAAAGATCCGGCAGAGGACTGCCGGAGGCGGAGCCAATATATAGGGTCAGTGACCGGTAACCAGCCAATTACCGGCGCACTGGCCCTTTAAGAGAGAGGAGACTGGCGCGCGCGCGCCTTAGGGGACGGGAGCGCGCCCGACGGCCGTGACGAGCGCGCCTGGAGTCAGGAGCGGGGTCAGGTAAGCTGTTATGTACCGCGGGACGAGCGCGGCCACGGACCGGGCCACGGACCGCACCGCCACTCGCCCGCGGCACACGAGACGGGGCCGGGGAGCGAGCGGAGCCGCAGCCCGGGGAGTCTGCGGCGCCGCTCGTTACACCTGTACATTCATGTCGCCCTTTGTTTCTGACAGAATCATTTTCTCTAAACTGGTTTTTGGAATTTCTCCATCTAGTCTCATGCCGCTCAGATGGATCTGCCAAATAGGTCCTCTCAGTTATCTGTACCTTTTGCCACATTTTATCCTCAAGAACCTTAGTGGTTCTTTTTATACTATTAAAAAAAACATCAGATTTGGGCTTCATCTCCCATGGGGAATGAATAGAAATACGTCTGACCAAAAATGTAATGGGGCAGATTTATTAATACTGTCCAACTCTTAGTGTATGTCCACCCAACTGTGACAAAATCCTGGTCGGATTCTGATTAAAGAATGTAACCGGTATTTTATCGTATTTTGAACAGTTTAGGGGGATGGTTCTGTCCGCAGTTTGCGGATTTGACTGCCCCCCTTATCATTGACTAGCACACTTTCCAACCGAAAACCAGGTGGAAGAATGTACGTGTGTTTTTCAGAATGCTGGCGGTTTAAAAAATTGTCCATTAAAAAAATCGTGCATTGTGGACTACTGGGCAGATTTTCTATTAAAGTCTATAGGATTGATTGAAAGTCGGTTTTCAGACGGTTTTCACATCTGGCAAAAACCCCATGTCGTGTGGATGTACCCTTAGACAGTGTAAAGTTAGACTAGACACTTGTATCGTAGTGTTGATAAATATGGTGCATGTTAGAGCTACCTAGTCTTGCTTCACACCTTTTTTAAGTTGGCTTACTTTATGCCACTAACTGCACCCAAATTTTTGGTGCACAGCATCACAGTCTAAGCCACAACTCCTTTTTAAAAAGCCACATCCTCTTACAGAGGCCAGACTCTCAGACCAAGCGCAGAAGTGTCTAGAAACTGTCTAAAACACAAAATAAATGTGGTGTAAAGCGTGTATAACAGTAGTTTTTGGTGCAACTGTCTTGATAGATGTGCCCCAATATCTTACACCATGCTAAAATTCTGACTGTTCCCCACAACCAAGTCTGTGTAAGAAAGAGCTCTCCGAGTTTCCGAATAACATAAAATTGGTGTTCTTGAGGAAATTGAAGTCTCTATAAATGAGAAAGTCCCACTATTCACATTCTTCCGATTGTGGTGACTGATACTCTCACTCTATAGAATAAATCAGAAAAATGTTTTAAGGCAATGGTACTTAGTTATTAAAATCACCTAGGGCCTCATGTATGAAAACGGTCTACGTCAAAGACTTTCTTTGTTGTCCATAGCAACCAATCAAAGCTCCCCTTTTATTTTTTCATAGCACTGTATGAAATGAAAAGGGAGCTCTGATTGGTTGCTATGGGCAACAAATAAAATCTTAGCCCTAGATAGTTTTCATACATGTCCACCATAGTGCCTTTAATAAACGTGCTTGCTATATGACATCACCAGAATATGGTGCTGAAATATATAGTGTACCTGCCTTCTGTAACAATAAATCAGCCGCTTCCATTCGTTTCCAATTTAGAGCATTGAAATTTCTCAATGGATAAAGATACTAAACACATGCATTATTTAATTAACCCAGACATTGTAAACACATTAATTTCTTCTATGTGTTTTTGATGCTGTTGAAAAATGCTTAAAAAATGCTGCAGAGTATAAGCTTGCCTTCGCCCGTTGCGCATTTCAACTGCATCAAAAAGGTAAGCAATAAAAAAACATTTGATGCAGTTGAAAAAAATGCAATGTGTAATTGCAGCATGTTTTGTAAGGCATAGTTCACGTCTTATTGACTGTGTTGGAGATATCTACTGGTATAGTGTGAAAAAGGTACCTTGACGGATATCAAAACATAGCCGTGGCCAGCTCATAGACATCAATAAAACAAACGTAGTCTTATGTGGAGTAAAGTACACGCTCTCTGTGGAGAACACAAAAGCGGTTTCTGCTATGCTTTTATGCCCTGCACAAAAAAACGTATGCCACTGGGAAGTGCAGCAAACATAGTCAAAATAGAACTACATTTATTCTGTTAATGTCTATGGGGCTACATCGTGTTATCATTTGGGGTACTTTTTTTAGTTACTCCGACAGATACCTACGATGTAGTCAGTAATAGGGTGTGAACCCATTCTAATGCTAAGAATAGGTAACATGGAAGAAGAATTATCTATCATTCATTAAATACATCTACTGTAGATGTAGCTCCAGTGGCATGGGTGACTTTATCAAAAGTTGGGTCTCTCATGCCCCTAACATACCATGTTTTATAATTCTTCTCTCAGTAGACACTATGGGCAACTGTAACCTGAGCTCTCAGTTAAGCTGAGCAGTCTCCTCTGAGAGAATAACTGATTACCCTAGTGGTTAAAGGGTTTTTCTTGTTTCATGGGGTTTGTTTCATTGGGTTTGACTTGGGTCAAACATTTTAGATATTCTTCCACAAACGTCTCACAATAGTTGGTAGGAATTTTGGCCCAGTCCTTCTGACAGAACTGGTGCAACTGAGCCATGTGTGTAGGTCACCTTCCTTGCACCTGCCTTTTCAGCTTTGGCCATAAATTTTCAATAGGATTGAGATCAGGGCTTTGTGGTGATCACTCCAAAACATTGATGTGGTTATACTTAAACCACTTTGTAACCAGTTTGGCTGTATGCTTCAGGTCATTGTCCATTTGGAAGACCCATTTCCACTGAAGCTTTAACTTTCGAGCTGGTGTCTTGAGATATTGCTTCTCTGTTGCCACATAATCCTTTGCCTCGTGATGCCATCTAATTTGTGGAGTGCACCAGTCCCTCCTGCAGCAAAACAACCCCACAAGGTGGTGCTGCCACCCTCATGTTTCACAGTTGGTGTGGTGCAATTAGGCTTCCAAGCTTCTCCCTTTTTCCTCCAGACATAACTATGGTCATTATGGCTAAACAGTTCAATTTTAGTTTAGTGAGTGGATAATGACACAATCTTACCAGCTTCTGTCAGCATTTTCACAAGGTCTTTTGCTTTTGTTCTTGGGTTGATATGCACATGTCGGACCAAAGCACGTTCATCTCTGAGACACAGAACCTGTCTCCTCTTTGAGTGGTATGATGGCTGGACATTCCCATCTTGTTTGTTCTAGCGTCATAGTAGGCATAGTAATCCTAGTTTATGTAAACTTTTGACTTTTCAGAAAGTTATAAAAATGCCTTAAATTTTTTTCTCTCTCATTATTCTGGCATTTGGCTAATGTAGATCATTTTGGTAATCCAAATTGACCTAAAATGGGTAAGGCTTATTCGGATTTCATGTCGGATAGTGAGAAAAGCATACATATGTGTCTTTTTATAAAGTGTATATAAAATTTTGGTTTAAAGTGTGTGTGCGTGCCTGCGTGCGCATTCATGTCACAAGCTAAGTTCCACCCCATCTTTATTACTTACATGTAATTGTACTGGTATACAGCATCGTTTTCATAGAAGCTGTGCGAACATTTTGCTAATTAACAGCCACAGTATATCAACATAATATTACCACAGGATGGCAGTGTTACGCAGAATGTTAAGATATCCAGCACAGTTAAAAAAAAAAAAAAATATATATATATATAATAATATATATATATATATATATATATATATATATTTTGTTTATCTGTTATAATATATATATATATTGTTTGTTTAGCTGTTATAATATGTATACTATTTATTTTATTATTATTTTGTATAGCTTGGATTACCTTCACTAAATATATCTCTCCATCTACTTTTATAATAATAGGAGATCTGTGTGTATGTAGTCTTCTGCCTTATATTGTTTTGACTCCTCTTATGCCACCAAGACAGTTCTGACCCATGCACTCCATAAACCCTCTAAAGGTGTCCTTTAGTATCTGTCATTGCCAACAAAGGATATATAACAAAGTACTGAGATGAACTTTTGTTATTGTCCAAATACTTATTTTCCACCATCATTTGCAAATAAATTCTTTCCAAATCAGACAATGTAATTTTCAGGATTTGTTTTCTCATTTTGTCTCTCATAGTTGAGTTCTACCTATGATGTCAATTACAGGCCTCTCTCATCTTTTTAAGTGGGAGAACTTGCAATAATTGGTGGCTGACTAAATACTTTTTTCCCCACTGTGTGTATATATATTAACAACAAGTCCGTGAATTGCAAAGTTGGGCCCTCCATAGATTGGCCTTGTTTTACGGGCACATCCCACAGATTCTTGGTCAGATGAAGGTCAAGGGAATTTGGAGGCCAAACCAACACCTTGATTTGTTGTCATGTTACTTGAACTTTTAGGCGATGTTCACACCGCTTTTTTGCAGGGCGTCATTACGCCCCGCAATGACGCCGTGTGGGCGGAAGCGGGGGCTCAGCACCTCGCCGGCCCATAGACTATCATTACTAGCGGCGTGTATACCCCGCTAGGGAATGACATGGCACTTATCTCCCCCGCGGCAGATTTGCTGAGCAGGGAGAGGAGACGTAATCCATAGTTCTCTATGAGAACTGTGGATTACCGTAATGACTGGGACGTATTCCAGCCATAATTCGCGCAGTACGGCGCATAATTACGGACTGAAATACGCCCCATTTTAAGCCGTGTGAACATAACCTTACTTAACAGATTTTGCAAGCAGATTTTAGTAGGTAAATTATCTTGCTGTAATAGGCCACTGCCACTAGCGAATAATTTTGCTGGTGGCAGTGGCCACCATTTTATACTGGCGCATCTTAAAAAATTAGAAAGTCATTGAAAAGTTAATTTATGTCCGTAATTCAAGTCAAATAGAGAAACCCATACATTGTATTGACTCATTACACACAAAGTGATATATTTCAAGCCTTTATTCTTTTAAGGTGCATGGTTATGGATTACAGCTAATGAAAACCCACAATTCAGTATATAAACAAATTAGAATAATGTGCCAAAGATCAATATTGTTGACTCATGATTTTACTCACACAGGTTTCCTAAGCCTTTAGATGATCATTGACACCTTCCACAAGGAGGGTAAGCCACAAAGGTCATTGCTAAAGAAGCTGGCTGTACACAGATTGCTGTATCAAAGCATATTAATAGAAATTTGTCTGCAGAAGCAACAGGGATGGCCACAGCCTTGAAAGGATTATCAAGAAAAGAGCATTCAAGAATTTGGGAGAGATTCACAAGGAGTGGATTGAGGCTGGAGTTGGTGCTTCCTCCACACACAGGCGTATCCGGGACATGGGCTACCACTGTTGTGTTCTTTGTGTCCCACTCGTGACCCAGAGACACTGTCGGAAGCGTTTTACGTGAGTTAGGAGAAAAAGGAATGGACTGCTGCTCAGTGTCCAAAGTTCTGTTTTCAGATTAAAGTAAATTTAGCATTTCATTTGGAAATCAAGGTCCCAGAGTCTGGAGGAAGAGTGGAGAGGCAGCAGTTCAAGTTACTTGAGGTCCGATGTGAAGTTTCCACAGTCCGTGATTATTTGGGGAGCCATGTAATCTGCTGGTGTTGGTCCACTGTGTTATATAAAGTCCAAGGTCACCTCAGCTGTCCACCAGGAAATTTCTGAACGTTTCTTGGTTCCCTTTGCTGACAAGCTGTATGGTGATTCTGATTTAATTTTCCAGCAGGCACCTGCCCACACTGCTAAAAGTGCCAATACTTGGTTTAATAACCATGAAATCGCTGTGCTTGATTGGTCAGCAAAATCACCTAAACCCCATAGATAATTTATGTTGAGAGACACCAGACCCAACAATGCGAGCAGAAGGGCTCTATTAAGATAACTTGGGCCTCCATAGCACCTCAGCAATGTTAATTGCCTCTAGGCCATGCCAAATTGATGCAGTAGTGCATACAAAAGAAACCCCAACAAAGTATTAAGTGCATATACTCTACAGACCTTTTCGTAGAATATTATTTTTTTTCGATTGGTCTTATACATTATTCTAATTTTCTAATCTACTGAATTTTGTGTTTTCATTAGCTGTAAGTCCTAATCATCCATATTAAATGAAATAAACGCTTGAAATATATTGCTCTGTATGTAATGAGTCTATGCAATATATGGGTTTCTCTGTGACTTAAACTACAGACATAAATTAACTTTTCAATGATATCTTAATTTTTAGAGATGCACTAGTAGGTGGAACCCGCATGCCCTACAAAGTTTACAGGCATGGTCTAGGTACCAAGAGAGATGAGTATTTTTTAGTGCAGATCCCGATCTGGTATGTGGTCACCTTGTCGTTCTGCTCACGCAGCCTAATCAAACTGTGCCTGAAATTTTCATGTGTACTTCATATAGCTGTATTGAAATGTAAAATAACTCATGTATTCAGTGCTTATTTGTATCTTGGTATCTGCAGTGTGCTGCTGTATGTGTTTTGTGATTTGCATTTGTATTGCAGCCATGACAGCTTGCACGATTTATTTTTTATTTTTTTGGGTGGTGCTGATCATTTTTGTATTTTGTTTTCTTCTTCCTTTGATGCACGATCCAGTTCTAATACATAGCCAGTGGGCACTTTCAGTAATCAACAGGGATCAGCTTGGTTGCTGTAACCTGTCTGAAAGCTGCTATGTGACTTTGCGTTCTGACATATTTCTATTATAGCCAGCATTTCACAGAGCAGCTTTCATGCAAGCATCCTGTCTGTTCCTGGTCAGGCTGAGGGTACTTAGTATATCAGCTTGGATATTCAAAGGTTTTTTAACTACTCTGACATTAGATAAAAATCTCCTGTTCTCAAGTTCAGAGAAGCTTCATAGCTAAAGTAAACAGTAGTAATTAGTCTCCTTTGTTTATAAGATCAAATAACACTCAAGCTCTTAACCCTTTAAGGTCTAAGCCTGTTTTGGAGTTAAAGGGGTTGTCTCGCTACAAAGAATAGCTTTCAAATTGTAGGGAACACAAAATAAAGACATTTTCCAAATATATTGCTTTGTTCCTCTGTTTTCCCTAAGGAGATACAAGTGAATTTATGACCTCCCTGGCTATTTCAGTTCCCTCAGTAAGGGACCTGTAAACAATTCTCCCCCTGCTGTTTGTTCAATGAGATAACAGTGACTGATGTCATCCCACAGGTCATGGCAGTGTCCTGTGCTGCTCAGCAGTAAAAAGCTGGATTTATGTAAAATAAACACAACTGTAATTAGGGCTTTTGTTTTGGGGATCAGATAAGAAGTTCTGTTAGTAGTTTGAGAAGCTAATCTGATCTAATTAGCATCTGAAAGCACAGCATGGCATGGAGCTTATGCAAATGAGTCAGTCTGAACCAGGAAGTAGCAGAGTATTTCATTCATGCATTCTCTGAAACTCTGAAGGGAGACAACTCCTTTAAGGACCAAGCCCTTTTTTTCAAATCTGACATATGCCACTTTATCTGTGAATAACTTTTCAATACTTTTACCTATCCATGTGATTCAGAGATTGTTTTCTCGTGAAACATTGTGCTTTAATTTAGCAATTAATTTTGGTCGATAAAATCCTTGTTTAGGTGTGAAAAATATCGAAATGTTGTGAAAATTTGGAAAAATTTGCCATTTTCAAAGTTTAAAAATTTCTGTGTACAAGACACATAGTCACACCAAACAAAGTAATAAATAATGAAGACATTTGGGGGCTTTGAAATTTAGTACCAAATTTTAAAATTTTCAAGAAAATTTGCAGAACAAATTTTTTTGGGAACCAGGCCACTTCTGCTGTGGTTTTGAGGGGCTTGTATGTTAGAAACCCCCATAAATGACTCCATTTCAGAAACTACACCCCTTAAAATAGTCAAAACAGCATTTAGGATGTTTATTAACCCTCTAGGTATTTCACAGAAATTAATGAAAAGCGAAGGTGAAATTTCAAAATTGTAACTTTTTTTTCTGATTTTTGTTCATTATTCATTGGAACCCTGTAGATTTTACCAAGAAATTGCAACTCAATAATGATTCTCCTTATTATGCAGTTTTTAAAAATATCCCACTTGTGGCCCATATGCGCTTTTTGACTCTTCCACAGGCCTCAGAATTATAGGAGGACCTTGTTTTAGAATATTTTTCAGGCTTTATTGGGGTAGTGATGGGCAGTGACAGATGTGGGAACAGAAGTTACAAACTGTCTTTTTAACTGATCAGACAGCTATAACAATATGAGTGAGGGGAACAGGGACTTGGCAATGAAGGGGTTAATTTTTGTGTGTGTTTTTCACTGTATGAGCCAGTGATGATCACTGGCAGAAAATTGCTGGAACTTGAAAGTGGCAAACTGTCTGATCAGACAGCTGCCACAAATAGATCACAGGGGCAGTGAAGTGATTAGGCAGTGGAGGGGTTAATAAAGTATTTCAGGCTGTGACAGCCCAGATCACAGCACAGGGCACTAGGACCCAGCACAGAAATACGATCTCCTCACTCACACAGAACAGAGCCTGGGACCTGGATCACCTGTAATGGGTGAGTCAGCAGACTGACTGACCAATCCCAGCGATCCTCAGCATGGGACTGCAATGATTGATCACCTGCTGTGTAGCTGTGCTAATTAGCTGTCAGAAACAGCAATTAGCAGGGAGCTTTCACCTTATCTCTGCACAGGGAGACAGAAAGCTTTCATGACGTTCCTGGACTTCATGGTGCATTAACAGGCAGTAAACCATGACGTACAGGAACGTCAGGGTGCCTTAAAGGGTTAAAGAGTACCTATCACCTCCATACAAACACACAAAAATTGATAGAAGATGAAATTATAAAACTTTCTCAAATACATGTCATTAGCAATTTAGAGGATTTCCCTCAGTTTTACAGGGAAACAGGTTTTACTTTCACTTTGTTGCTCAGGAGATCCTTAGCAGTCTGTTGGGAGATACCAACTCTGCAGGGGGAGCTGAGGGCATAGCCGCTTGTATAGGGTCATTTGAGTCTCACTACATACAGTACAGCAGGCACAGCACACTAAGGTTATGTCTACACTGCACGACCTGAAAGCCAAATACTAAAAACTGAGTTTTCTGTCCACTGCCTGTCAAAAGCAGCTGAAAAAATGGCAGTTTGTTTACCCGGGTTTGTTGCTTGTCTTCAAGTCTGGTTTTCAATGTATGCATAAATTAAGCCATTGGATGTAACTCCACCCTTCAAAAGGGGATGAAAAGCACATTATTGCATTTATATGGAATCTTGTAACGTGTTTTACGGATTTTGGCACTGGTAAAATTATCTTGCTTTTGTAGCCAAAAGTACTTTTTTTTTTTAGGGATTTTGGCGCTAAAATCCTTATTTTTACGGATTTTGACACTAATAAAGTTATGTTGCTTTTTCCGATAAAAATCTGTTTTCTTACGGATTTCAGCACTACAATACTTTTGTTTACTGATCTTGGCGCTAATTGAGTCACTAAAAATACAGTAAAAATAGCTTTTGTCACTAAAAATACTTTTTTTCACAGATTTTGCCGGTAAAGTCTATGTTTTTATGGATTTTGGCGCTACTGTTATCTCGCTTTTGCTGCTAAAAATCCATCTTTTTACGGATTTTGGCGCCAATAAATTTATCTCCTAAATCTGTAAGAAAAAAGGATTTTTAGCGACAAAAGCGAGATAACTTTAATAGCAGCAAAATAAAAAGAAAACATATTTTAGTATTAAAATCCTTAAAAAAAAAAAAAAAAAAAAAAAAAAAGTATTTTAGTGCCAAAATCCGTAAAAAAAATTATTTTTAGCGACAAAAGCAAGATAACTTTAATAGGGCCAAAATCCGTTAAAAATCGTGTTTTAGTGTTAAAATCCGTAAAAAAAAACAAAAACTATTTTAGCGCCAAAAAACTTATTTTTAGCAACAAAAGCGAGAACTTTAATAGCGACAAAATCCGTAAAAAAAAAAGTATTTTAGCGTCACAAGCGAGATAACTTTATTAGCAACAAAATCTTCCAAGAAAAGGATTATAGTGACAAAATACTTTAAAAAAACTTATTTAGCGTTATTAGGGCAAAAATCTTGACTTGCGCAAAAAAAGTTAGCGACAAAAAGATGATCACTTTATTACAAACGGTACGAACGAGGACATATCAAACACTTGTATGCAGAATTGAAAAAAAGTATAAACTTTAACACCCACTATAGGATGGACTAATCTCCTGGGTGGGTTTTCATTGAAAAATTGCAGCAAAAAAATGTCTGGCGCTTTCCATAGACTCCTGTAGTAAATTTTCTGGCCTGCTCTGCCGTTTTTTACATCATGTTACAAAAGATGACCAGTAAAAAAACAAGCAGAAAAAAGCACAGTGTAGACAGCAGGAGGCTTTTACAATCGAAGTCTATGGGAGATATTTTCAGTCGTTTTTTCAGTGTTTTTAGAAAATGAAAAACACTGAAAAAAGTACTTTTTTCTGTGCAGTGGAGACAGAGCCTAAGGAAACAGTGTGACAGAGTTTACCTGTTGTTTCAGCCTCCTCCTCCATAGCACACAGGCATCTATAGTACACTGCTGCTGGTGAGCACATGATGTAGACTTACAGACTCCCCCTGCACTGTGGACTCTCCCAGCTCAGGAGTCTACAACTGTCATCACAGTCTTCCATCAAGCTGTCATGTGGCGACTTGGCCCGACTTCAGAGCTGTCTTAAAAGGCCAGCGCTTTTTAAAAAACTGAAATACAGGTGAAATGCTTTGGTTTTCCTAATGAAGCTTATTTGAGAAAGTGTTTGTATTTTAGTCTTCTGTTACTTCTTCATGAGGTTTGTCTGAAGTACTCTTTAAGCTGCTGACAGTTCTGTTTAATGACATCATCCCTGCTACCAGATGAAACAAACAGTAGAGGAGAGCAGGGCAAAGTAGGGTGGTAACCTAGAGAAACAGGAGGTCACTCAGAGCTAATAAAACCACTTTTATCTCCTCAACAAAGAAAAAATAAACAAAGCAATATATTGGGAAAATATCTTTATTTATCTTCCATGTGATTGGAACAGATGGATTAGCCTTTGCTCCCCATGTCCCCATGAGCATCAATTAGGTTTAGGTACCATTGACCCTGTCAATTATTAACCATTTGTCCTTCCTTGGCCCACTTTTAGTTGGCACTTACAACTACATTCTGGAAATATGCGGCTAGACCCAGTTGTGTAGCCTTAACAATTTGTCCCTTGTCAAAGTCCCTCCAATTCTTATTCTTGCCTACTCTAATTCCAAACCACCACCTTCAAAAACTGTCTCTTCACTTACTGGCTACCATATCTAACTTGAAGGTTGTATTTCCACACTTTTTTCATAAAAATGTGATTTGCTTTTTTTGACAATAAGGGGTGTTCTCATCTCAGACATTTATGGCATGTTGATAAGATATGCCGTAAATCTCTGATGTGGTGTGGCCACCTCTGTAAACTGCAGCTATTGTAAGAATGTAGCCCCTAAAGTCTTTGTTCAAAGCATAGAGTAGGCTGCTCCTGTGCACTGGTCTCCATTTGTTTCTATAGGGATTTTAAAATCCCTTTCTTTGTTCTGGGAACCCCAATGGAAAAAAGGGAGTACTAAATTCCCCCTTTAACAGATCTTAAAGTGACAGTTGTCACATAGCAGATTAGTTGTACCTTGTAATTGGGGTTTTGTAGTTTCACTGACTAGAAAACTAAAATTTAAAAAAGCAAAAATTTTTTTAAATGAGTTTTGAATATAAATTTGTTTGAAGAATATGGGGAGAATGTTTTAAAAAAATACCTCAGATTTAAGCATACAGCCTAATGTGGTGCATTGTTATCACATGCATTTTAAAAATCTATTTTTTTTCTTAGACAAATGCTTTTTGAACTTAAGGAAAAGGACATCCCAGAACTAAGGAATAAGCTTGCCGCAATAAATAGGGAAATACAACGGCTGAAAAATGATGTGGAAGAACAGGAAACTCTAATAGCAACGTTTATGTTAAAGAGGAGGCCCCAAAGGCTTGTTTAAGGACTTTTCCCCTCAGGAAGATATAGGAAAATGACAAAAGGGAAAAATAGGCTTCGCGTTATTCTTTCAACTTCTAATAGAAGTAAAATAAAAAATAGAAATCAATCCAAGCATAAAAACAAAGGAAATTTCTAAACTTGGTGTACTGAGAAAGGTATTGCATGTTTGAAGGGTTTAAAAAGAAAAAAAGAAAACATTGCTTAAATTGTAGCTAGGCCATGTTCACCCCGGTTTTATTTCGAAGGGATTTGCGGCTTTTTACGGCCGCAAATCCGTTGTGAAATCAGTTACAAACAAGTAACTGGCCGTTTTTTACATTTTTTTAATGGGAAATACGTGCGTCGTTCAGCACACTTTTTTCCGTTCCGGATTCCGGGCCGGGATTGCCCGCAAAACGGGGGAAAAAAATGTGCAGGGTGAATTTTTTTCCGGACAATTCACCACCTATAATGAATGGGAGGGGAATCCGGGGGGAAATCATTCCAAATAGTCCCACTAGTGGCACTTTTTTAAAATGATTTTCACCTGATTTCAGAACGTATTTACGATCGGCAATCCGATGTAAATACGTTCTGAAATAAGCCATGTGAACATAGCCTAAGACTGGAAATTATTTGACCTCTACATATTTTTAACCAGTAGGGAACATCTGTAGACATGTCTATACAACACTACAAAACAAACTGTATTAGAGTGGAAAACCTTTTTATGTGTCAAGAAAAAGAAGTGATCGGGTTTTCCCGCAAAAACTCCTACAAAAAAGGGATTAAAAGCCCCCCCTGAATTCAGTAAAAGCCCCAAACTTCCCGTAGTTTACTAATCTGTTGCTTTTCATACAAACAGCAGCCTATGGTGCGCATACAGGATTATTTCGCAAAGTACATCTGCAATGGATGCCGCTGATGTATATTGTGCGTTTTTTTTTTGTTTGTTTTTTAACTCAGTGCCTCTGTATGGGATAGCACAGACTTGCTATTTTAAGTTAAAAAAAATATTATACTGCTGAATGCAAAAAGGCTATTCTTTTCTGGTTGCGTTTTCAGATTCTCTGGAGAGCTATTTGCATCTTTTCATTTGCATAAGTTATTACTCATCTTTTTTATTTTAAAAAAAATAGATGGGGTTGAAGAGATTAGGAGGAAATAGCACAGAAAGGGGGCCCCTAAACGCATGGAGTAGAAACCTTAGCCCCCCCCCCCCCCCACTGTCCAAACAGGTGAAACCAGGAGAACAAAAAAAAAACAGGGATAGCCGGGTAATGGTAAGGAAGGGGGTGGAACAACAAAATTTTTGTCGTATTTGTTCAAATTTGGGATGGTATACACCCATGTCCCAAAGGGGAAATTAAGTATGTGATAGAAGGCCCCATTCTTAAAATTTTGGGGTGTATAGTAACCGGGGGAGTTTCAAAGGATTGCCGAATAGCAAATGTTGCCAATATTCAAAAAGGGGTCAAAAAGTGATCTGGAAATATAGGCCGGTAACTTAACCCCTTTTTTTAGGGAAATTGTTTGAAGGTTTATAAACTGTATCTTTGGAATTTTGTTTTAAAGTAAAATATTATCTGTTTAGCCCTGGGTGAAGATCGGTCCCCCGTCAAATTTAAAACTCATCAGTTTCATGAGGGGGTTATTTAGATGGTGTGGTGAGGGATTGGATGTCAAAAATTTTGGGTTTTTTAAAACATTTGTCTGTTCAATAAAAAAGGGTTTTCGTAAAAAGGAAAGCTTAGACTGGGGGAAAATGTTTGCAAGTGGTAAGAAAATGGTCATGATAGAAACAAAGGGGGGTAAATTAACGGGGCATATCAGTGGATTCCTGTATAGGGGGGTTTCCACTGGTTCATATTGGGCCCCATTCTCTCTAATGTATTTTTGACTTTCAAAGGATTGCACAGAAGAATATCAATCTTTGCAGATGTGAAAGCTTAATCAACACAAAAGAAGTAATTTAAAAGGGATCTGGGAAAAATTTTGGGGGGCATGAAGTGGGAAGAGGTTTAACACAATAAAGCAAGGTTATGCACACGGAAGCAAAAAAACTGTTCCATGTTAAATTTTTAAACGGAAAAAAGCGGGTAAAAAGTGACTGGGAAATACCGAAGGTATTTAATTGTGGTGCAGTGTCGGGGAGCTCTACCCAAGGGAAAAAAGTCAGGGGTGTATTAAAAGGGGGTAGATGTCTGAAAGAAAATCTTCCATTGTACAAATCCCTAGTCAGGTCACACATGAAATACTGTGTGCAGTTTTGGGCACCAGTGCACAAGAAAAACATTGGAGAGCTTGAATAGGTTTGAAAGTGGGCAATGAAAATAATAAAGGTCTGTGTGGACTGCAATACCCCAAAATATTAGCAAAATTAGGGTTATTTAGTTTAGAGCAAAGATGGGTTCAGGGGGCCTACCATGTATAAATATATCAAAGGTAAATATAGAGATCTCTCCCATGATCTGTTTATACTCTGGACAATTGGGCATCCTCTTCATCTAGAGGAAAGAAGGTTTCGACATAGACATAGAAAGAAACACTTTACTGCAGGAGCAGTGAGGCTGTTAAACTCTCTGCCAGAGAAACTTGTTCTGGTGGCTTCAATAAAAGTGTAGATGTGGGGAAGAAAAATAGGGGCAGTACAGGGTAGGGGGCGATTTTCAACGGGGACCTTGAAAATAGAAAAATTGGAAAAACCCCTCGAAGTTTACTTTACAGGGGGTAGGACTGAACATAATTGGGGCATATGCAGATTATGGCAGCATAATCTCCGATATCAGTGGATGGTGGCTGTGTATTCAGCACTGGTAATCTCCCCAGCTGATCCGGGGCCAGAGGGCCTTGAAATGTGTGGGGAAAGTTTGGGTATTTCATGACCGTTTTTACAAAAACAGCATTTTGGCGTTTTAGAAATTTGATTTA
The DNA here is from genome assembly GCA_025379985.1 of Phyllomedusa bahiana. Taxonomy (NCBI): domain Eukaryota; kingdom Metazoa; phylum Chordata; class Amphibia; order Anura; family Hylidae; genus Phyllomedusa; species Phyllomedusa bahiana. Next base: position 3,761 of record JAODAL010031176.1, on the reverse strand, counting down.
AAAGTCCCATGTTTTTTAAAAGGGATTTTCCACCACCCATAAAAATAAAACTAGCAGTTTTTGGACCTCAAGAAAAAAAAAAAAAAGTATACTCCCTTTCCTCCGGTTCAAGTGCTGTATCTCCCTGGTCTTCTGTGGACATGCTGTCGCTTACGAACGGGGACACCCCCACTGTAGCTGCTATTGCGTTTATTTGGGGCTTCCCCAAAAGGCAGTATAGGAATGGTACATGACTGCTGCAGCCAATCAGCGGCTTTAGTGATGATGTCCCCGTCTACAGCATGTCAACGGCATACCAGGGAGACGTGCCGCTGGACCAGGAAGCGAATGCGAGTATACTTTTTTTGTTTGTTTTTATATGTATTTTACAGAAGCCCCAGAAACTTCTTGTATTTTTATAGGAGATTGACAACCCCTTTAACTGTTTACTCCTAAAACAACTCACTTTATTTAGGATATCATATATGTATGTAAAAACTAGATTATTGTTCCATTTCACTTTCAGTCACAGGTAAAATTGAGCTGTTACGCAAGCGAATTCAGGACCATCAAGATCAAGTCCAGCAACTGAAGAGTTCAGTCAATGAATTAAGGGCAGAGAAACTTAATATCTCTAGTAGGCTCCAACGTCGACAACAGCTGGAGGATCAGAATGTCGAACTTACTACTGAGCTCCAGTGTTTGTCAAGAGAGATTAAGGCAAGTTTACATACCTGCTGTCATTTCTGAATGCAACACTTTAGCCATGTATCTTACATATATGTTTGTATACAGTGTTACCTGATAGATGAAACCAAGCTTTGTCCATCATGAAGTACAGCAACCTCCAAATGTCTGTCAGCACCCACATAAAGTAATTCACACGTTTAGCTTTGTCGGGCTTATTCAGTTCCTGCACACATTGTTCCATACGGTTTGAAGTTCAATGATTTCAGCACGTGCTGACACATTGTTTGTGATACACCAACTTCCGGCTAGAGTGTTCGAGTTGACTTTTGGGGGCTACTTGCAACCTGGCTGAATATTCTGCACAACTTCAGCGGTCATAACTGAAGTAGGCTTTGGTTTCTTTATCCCTGTGACAGAGCCAGTTTGCGATTTCCGAACTCTTACATATAATGTAGCTGGTGATTTTGTTCCTGGGTACTTTTTGGCGAAGGCCTCTTGTGTTTCCTTAATCGATCTGTTTCACAATCACTATTCACTGTTGCAAGCAAAACATCGTCTTTCTGACACAATGTGCACAGAAGAACTGAATGGGAAGGCAAAATATATCCATAACACTGCACAGAGGGCAACACCACATTGCGAGACAGACGGACAGCCACCAAACAGAGGGCAAGAGGCTACGTCCACCTCCAAGAGTGTGGCACTGGTATCGGAAGCAGGCTCATTTTCCATTGGCCATCCTTAAGAAATCAGAAAAGATTTAGTTGTGGCTAAATATTACCTTTGTTGGACACTTCATGTAATATTTTATTTATTATATAATACATTTATGTTGGTATTCTGGTAATTTGTATATATTGTTTAATGGCACAGTAGTGATTTGTAGAGCATAACATCAAAACGCCCTAGAGGGTTTGTGGTTTGGGTGAATAGTAAGTTAACAGACAAGTGTGCAACATTCTAAGAATATGCACTCTACCTCTAGTGACAATATTAATCACTATGGCTAGATAACAAATCTTTTAGTATTTAGTTGAAACTGGCTTGTGGTAAATATATTACTTATATTCCCCAATTATGTTTCAAGTCTTTCTGCCTACTAGGGAGAGCTAATTTGCATAAATTACTTATAAAGATAATGCATTACTTTTATTTATAACTTATCTACAGGGCATTGTCTGTGGCACATAAGATAATGATTTTTTCCTATTTACATTTTGATATTTCGTACCATTTCCTAGCACCTAAGAAGTTAGCTCTACAACAGAGTAGCTGCTCACAAAACTGAATCATTCTCAGCATCTTCAGTTCTGGCATTGACTTTAATGGTTGACGATTAGTAAAGACAAATCATGTCAGTACTTTGGTTCTTAATAGCCATTTTCACAAAATAAATGAAAATTGTAATTAAAATCATTTTTTTAACCATAAACTTTTTATTGGTCAGATATAAAGTAGTACAAAACAGAATATGGTATATGTCCTTGTAAGACCAAATTTTAACTTTTATCCCCGAAAACAACCCAGGCCCACCTCCCAAATCTATCTCCAGATTCATTACAGTAAATATCCATTGCAATCACATAACAATGCAATATTAAGAACAGTCAAGTAGTTCCGGTCATAGTAAAAATTGTACCTGGCTGTCGGACGACCTCCATCTACACAATTCCTACATAGGCAATCCCAGGAACCTCTACACGGAGATCCCCAACACCCTCTGCCTAACTAAGTTCAGTGAAGCAAGACCAGAAGTATCCAGCCATGTAGCCCATATTTTATTATACTTAAATTTGGCTCCTCTCTTAAAATACACCCCTCTTTCCAAAGCAATCAGCCAATTCACTTTATTAACAAACTCCTGTTCTGACGGGGGTCCTGCATCCAGCCATTTTGACGCTATTAACTTCCTTGCCATAAATAAAAGACTAGATATTGCGATTTTCTCAGCCTCTGAAACAGCTAAGTCTCCTACCTATCCCAAAATACAAACCAACAGATTCATCTCCATGGTAATTTGAAAAATTCTTGGATCAATTGTACGATACAAATCCAATATCGCTCTAGTTTAGGGCAATGCCAGAACATATGCATCAAAGAGACCGGGTGTATATGACACCTATTACATAGAGGAGAGTCCCTAATTCCAATTTTCTGCAGGAATAGAGGAGTTCTGTAAAGTCGATGTACTAAGAATAATTGAGAGATTCGATGCTGTTCATTCACTGAAATCAATGGAATGGTCCTCAGTATCTCCTCCCAAATATTAGGCTCTATAGGGCCAATATCTCCGTCCCACCTACTACATAAATCTATTGGGTTTCTAGAAAAAAAGTTTGCCAATAAAAGTTTATATAAAGTGGATATTAGTCCCTTTGGTGTTATGATGTTTTTGACCCGATCTATTGGAATAAACTTGGCATTATATGTGTCTGATTTTTTTGCGTTATAAGCGTGCCTAAGCTGTAAGTATTTATATAGCTGCGTATGCGGTAAAGCAAATTCCATTTGCAATTGTTGAAAACGTTTAAAGAGCACCTATCACCTCCACACAAACACCTAGAATTGATAGTAGATGAAATTATAATACTTTTCTCAAATACATGTCATTAGCAAATCAGAGGGTTTACCTCAGTTGTACTGGGAAACTGGTTTTACTTTCACTTTCTAAAATCAAGGAGAATCTTATCTGTCTGTTGGGAGATACCAACTGTGCTGGGGTATGCTGAGTCTCATACAGTACAGCTGGCACAGCACACTATGGATATTTCTACAAAAAACGACCTGAAAGCCAGAATACTTAAAAACTGAGTTTTCTGTCCCCTGCCTGTCAAAAGCACTGAAAAACGGCCGTTTATTGCTTTCGATTTGCATTTTTTGGGCGTTTTTTTACCCGCGGTTTTTGCTTGTCTTCTGGATTTCAAAGTATGCATAAATTAAGCAATTTTGGATGTAACTCCGCCCTACAAAAGGGGGTGGAAAGCACATATTTCATTTATATGTAAATCTTGTTTGTCATTTTACGGTTTTTTACACTAATAGAGTTATCTCGCTTTGTCACTAAAACGTTTGTTTTTTTTTTTTTTACAGAT